>CAODLS011633764.1:0-10377 GCA_948243855.1 Flueggea neowawraea
AAAACAGAGAGACAATGAAAAAAACTGAAAAAGGAAACAGGAAAGATAATCCAAATCGCAATCAGTTACACGATCAACAAACTGAAAAAAGAAAGGAAAAAGAAAAAAAGCCTATTTTTTTACCTAATTTTTTCGAGAAAGAGTCGACTGTCACACAAAGAGAGCGACTGTGGTGACTGAGCTTGGCGGACTGCGACACGGCAGGAAGAAACGAGAAGATTGAGCGTAAACTCAGGGAATGAGCGTCGAGTTTAGAGAGGATATGGGAGAGTCCGGAGAGAGAGACAGATGGGTGGGAGAGAGCGTAGGGGGGAAACTGTGCATAACCGCGTTAAATGAAACCATAGGGGAGAGAGACAAAGGGGTGGGAGGTCATTTTGTCACTCGGTAAGAACAAACCCTATTCCCCCCCCTGTTATATTTCTCCCTGTACGGATGGGAAGTCTTGTGCCGAGTAACCCAGGAACTTTAGGAGGTAATGCAAACCAAACAAGTCCAGTTACGTGTCTTCCCCCAGGTATGTATTCCCTCCTCAACTTCCCCCATACCAAACAAAGCCCTAGTCGTGAAGCTTTAGACCTTCCAGTAGACAGCAAGGATTGTCAAAGAGGTATTAAAAGTCATGCATCTGAGACTGGCTAAACTTAAAACGTTGGGTTAGTCATGAACCTTGGCATGTAAGCTTTCGCATTTAAAGCCAATACATCACAACCCTGGAAATTGAATTCTTCGATCCCCTAACAATGGCCAAGACCAAAAATGCCGTTCACCTTAGTTGCAAAATAGCATTTCTGACGCTGATAATGATAGTGCCGACAAGGAGTGCCTGGAACTACAGAGAGAAAAACTGTTCGAAAGAGCTGCTAAAGCTCGGCCAATGTCCGGTGCCGAACCGGCCAGGGGAGGGCTTCAGACTCTCAGGCGGTGTGTGTTGTGACGCCCTGCAATCGATGAACAAGACTTGTTTCTGCAATCTCTTAAGAATTGCAATTTGGTTTCCAGCTCTCTGCCTGTTGCCACCCATCACTTGCGGTAAGTTTCACTCTTCTGCTTCCTCTCTCCATGTTAAAGCTCCTGACTTGTTTGCATTCTCTGTGCAGCTATATAGATTTCCGGGACACCAGAATGATTGCTAGCGTCATCACCGGAGTCCTCACATGTACTGTAACCATCATAATTTATCCAATTCCTGTATTTTTTAGCCTTTCTTTTCAACAAGTTCCCATAGGCTAAATTATCGTTCTTCCGGATTGGGTATCAATAATGTCATCTATTGCTTTCGTGACAAGTTACTTGTTCCTGAAACCGTCAAAATGGTGAACAACCTTCCTCCTCCATTTGATGGCATCACTGTGCTGTGAATGGCGGAAGAATGCATAAATCACCCAGAGTTATAATCAACAAAGAAGATTAGAAAAACCGCCCAGAAATTTGACTACAATAACCACAAAAAGTATCACCAAAACCATTTAATCCGCCACATCTTAACAGTTTATTCTAGTTTCATATCTCATATGTACCCAACATCATCAAACATCATTTGAAAAGGAGTTGAATTTTGGCTTCTGCCATTGTGACAACAGCTTCATTTTTGTTAACCTGATCGGATAAAGCAGCCATCACACCAAAATCCGCAGGCTTTGCCAGAAAAATAGTCCCACTTTACGATTTCTCTATGCTGGAAAAGATATCAATTCTAGGAACAAAGCTTCCTGCTTGTTGGTCAGACCAAGCTCATTCAAACTTAATAAACAATGGTTAACACAAAAGGCACGTTTAGGATATGGCCTCACCTGTTGAAACGAGGAATGAATCAGTTAATTCTTGTGCAATATGGTCAATGCATCAAATATAGAAATTTAAGTTTTAAAATGCTCAAGGAGATGAGAGATGAAAATAGTGTCAAAAACAAGTTCATGTTTAGCTCTTAAAGATTCTTACAGGATACTTCGAATATGCATAACTTTATATAATTGATGTTTTCTTTACTACTGCCACTACAAATATAACTGTAGCTAACAGCTAGTGGTCTCTTAAGAAATCCGTAGTTTGCATATAACTTGCTAGTTATTACTATAAAATATGAATAAGAAATTAAGCTCTGCAATAATTATTGTTTTTCAGTATTTCAATGGTAACTTTCAATATCCACTAGAACAGCAAAACAGAAAAAGCTTAACACACTGCATTACCAGTGACCAAAGCATATCTATCAGGCTAGCAATGTATGCATGACATAACATTATGACTCAGTATAAGCACATTTTGATGAATAAAGCACAGTTAGTTCCAACTTAATTGCTGATAATATTTATTAAGGGAATAGGAGTGAGGAAAAAAAATACATACCACCCTATAGGTTCCAGGCTTCACCACTCTACCAACATCGATGAAGTCAAAAAGACACTATAACAATGAGAAAAGAAGGGAAATGAATTCACGTAAATGAGAAAGCATGTGTAATTTCCCCAGCATTTTGACATCTTACCTGAAGCTTGTCAGACTTAAGAAAATGACGGCCAACTCGGCTACCATCTGGCATACGAACAAGAAGAGTTACTGCCCGTTCATCATCTACTCCTGGTTCCTGGGGAAGTGAAGCTTTTTTGGCCTTCAGTATTTGCTCAAGTAGCTGCTATCAATTAATACCGTAAATGTTAGTACATAGATTATTGAAGTTCTTCTAAACCATCACTTAGCATAGCTTATTTGGGCAGACATGATGTAAGGTTAAGATAGCTATACTCAAAAGTCATCCAGATTTATGACCTTCCAGAATACAGTACAGACCGATTAAGTATGTTTAAGAAGGGCCACTTTGGTGAAATTGCAATTACCCCAGTTGTACTAAATTCTCAAATTAGCAATATTTGAACAAAGATTTTATTCGTGACATAAATGAAATGGCAGAATATGCAGGGACAGATTGATATGTTGCTATGCTAGTGAATGTCTATACGGCAGGAATACGCACATATGAACTCCACTTAATGCATTTCACTTGATCATAGCCAGGCAGTAAGACAAGCAAAAAACAGAAGACAGTCATTGTTGGTCCAAGATGGATAAATTATAAATGTTCGGTTACAGCCAAATTATTGTCAACCTTTTCTTTTCTTATTTCTGATTGTAAAAATCATATAATGGAAACCAAGTTTTTAATCACTTACATAAAAGAGGTCACTAAGGAATATGATTGTGGTCACAAACAAAGTGTCTAATAACAATAAAATCTAAAAGCAATATTTAGAGAAAAGGAAGCAATGATAAGTAAACATAAAACCCTTAAGTTCAAGACAATTTTCAGAAATTCCATAGAACAACATTCAAAGGATATACCTCCTCTGAATCAAGCATCTTATGTTGAGATTCTGCTTCCTTGAAGGAGCAACCTTCACTCTCCTTTGAGGTACTAGCTTCTTTTTCTTGGTCAGCTAACAGAGATGCAAGATACTCATCATCCTGCCAGTAAAAATCAATCAATATTGTCAGAAAAAGATACTATACCAAGAGTGCCACTGCTAGAAGAAAACTAAACCAACCTGTTGCTCTCGTAATAACCGCTGAGCTACAAGTGATGGTGATGGTGGACGTGCTGTACTTTTGTCAGGGGCACTTTGCCCTTGTGGTGCACGTTGGACAGAAGTCCTTTCGGAACTTTCACCAAAAAAAGCCTCCTCGAGTAGAAGTGCTTCATCAAGTTCCGCGGGAGAAATACCATTCCACTTAAATATCAAAGAAGTGCAAACAAAATAATTAACATGGAGTATTGTTGTACTAATTTGCTCTTCAATATGGACAATTCGAAATTGTTTGTATTGGCATTTGACTCACAAATGGATGTTCTTGTCCATCTTGAACTCCCTCCTGCATTGATGAGCTTCCTGGCTTTGACTTCAAAAGGAAAAAGAAAAAAATCATAAACGCCCAAATCATAAATAATTTTTTTTTCCATCGGAAGTTCACAAGCACATCAATAGGATGCGTAGCTCCAATTATCATGACTACCTAACATCCCAATTGAGCTTACAATTAACTTATGAAGAAAAAAAACATATGTTCAACTTTGGACAGCTAAACCATTTTGTAAAAATAACTTGAGCATAATTGTGCCATAATGCTCGTACAGTGAACAAAGTTAGATGTGGCCGCAGCTGGTAAAACTATCTGAACAAACCAATTCTAATACATTTGGATAACGTTAGTCAATTTTGATATATATAACCAGCAAGATACATACTGTCTGCCTCGCACTACCAGCTCCATCATCTCTTCTACTTGAATTAATTCTTGCAAGCTGTTTTCGGTTTTCTATATTTCTCTGTCGTTTTGCTTCTTCTTTTTCAGCTGTCTGTAAAAATTTCTTCTCATGAGTAATGGAACACCAATACAGTCTTTTTGTTTTATAGCAAAGGCAAGAGAGAAAAAAAACCTTCAACGACAACAAGACTGCACGATTATATTCATCATCATCCAATTGAAACTCTCTTTGAGAAACTCCAACACCAGAAGACCCCTGCAACAACAGCACACAAAACCATCAAGGAGCCTATATTCCAAAACAAATACATTATTTGCCAGAGACCGCAGTTGATTACCTCCTGCTTCGAAGCCTCAATAGCATACCGGATCAATTCATCCTCCGCAACGCCTCCATATGGATGTGATCGATTACCACTCATCACATTTCCATGGTCCGGGCCGTACGGCATACCATGAGACAGCGGGGCCGCATTCACATTATTGGCCTCTCCGTCACGCTGGGACCGCGGCCCGGGACTCGCCAAAGAGCTGATTTGTTTGAAAAGATTCCTTCTGTAGTTCGGATCGAGTAGCAAAGAAGGCTTGAAAGTTCTTGCAGCAGATAGAAGTGGTAAAATCCCCTGTTGAGCTCCAATTCGCCTTTGATTGCTTCTATCCACATTTTCTTGTCGAGGCAAAACGACGCCCGATACATTCGCACTGGAAAAGAAACAGATTTCCTCAGTTAATTTCCAAAGAAAAGAAAAATAAATCGCAAAAAAAAAAGAGAAAACATTGAATATATTAGAGCGGTGTCGTACAAGTGTCGTTCAACTTCTGTGAAATGCGCGTTCACCGCCGCAGCAACATTGCCGCCGAATTCCTGATTACAGCGCAAAGAACGAAGAACAAAACGGCGTCGAAGAAAGGAAAAACAACGGTGATGAACAAAGAATCAAGAATATGCATTGTAAAAAAAAGGCAATGCACCTCTAATTTTTGGACGGCTAGTGACTCGGACGCGCCGGTGATCCTCATGAAGGTGTTGATCGCGTCCTGAGTTGGCCGCGACATTGTTAGCCGAATCTGGAGAGAGGGAAGTTGCGGAAGTAGAAATGAAACGACGGCGGATTATGAGATTGGAGAAGTCTTTGGGAGGGGTGTGTGAGAAAGAGAGAGGTTTATGCGTTGCGCGCTTGTTTTCAACTTTATCGAGAAGGGAGAGTGACGGTTTTCTAGTGGTGGGCCCTATGGAATTCGTCTTAGCTTGCACTTGTCACTCAAGAGTGAAGAGTCCGTAAACAAAGCAACAGCACAATTTTTTCTTTTAGTTTTTTATGGGTAATTAATTACTTAGTCCTTTATGTTTGGTACAATCTACAATTTCATCTCTCAATTTTTAAATTATCAATAACTAGTCCCTACGATTAAATTTCTATGCACATTGTTAATGGATTTAGGAAACCCAAAAGTAAGTTGTCCCAAATTCTATGGCACAAACTCAATAAAATAATGATTGAACAGGAGGGCTAAATTGGTATAACTAAAGTATTAAATTTGGTTATTGTGTGAACATAAAGAAGACTGATGTGAACAGAAGAAAGTACAATCTTATGAGTGTGTGGGCATTAGACTACTCGTAATTTAGGGTCCTTGAAGTCGTCCCGCAGGACGCTTGTTCAGCATTTTTATTGTTATTTTATTGAAGTCCCCAGTTCCTAACCTCTCAGCTTTTTCATCCGTAACCTAGGGACTACTTTAAGAGTCATGCGGAACGCCTACTCAGCTTTCCACTAAACACAATTTTATTTTAATCCCCCAAATTTTATCTACTACTTCATTTAATACTTTCTACCCCAAATTCATTAAAATAAAAATAGTTCATTCAAATAAAAATATTCGTTAAAATAAAAATATTACATTAAAATAAAAAAATACATAAAATTTAAAAATTAAATTAAAATAAAAAATTACATTAAATTAAAATATTACAAATAAAATATTAAATATTACATTAAATTAAAAATACTACAACCCATATTTTTTCACAAATTTTTTTACAAGCGTATTAATGCAAACGTCGTATCGTGGGAGTCATATTCGACGTATTTTTGTCGAGCATCGTTATGTCTTCCTTAAGCTGTTGACCTTTGAGATACTCCATTTTTTCTCGTTCGATCTCGAGCCGTTGTTATTTTTCTTTCTTTCTATTAGCTTCTGGCGTTTCGAAAGCTTTGCGATTTAATTCTTTCTCGAACAACATGTCGTCCAAAATGGACACAACTTCGGAGACGTCTCTTGATGTCGACTTTCCTTTCCCATGCACGTTGTGTTTTGCCTTTTGCTTGGTTCTTCCCCTTTGGCCTTATCTCGGCCCATTGGGCAAGCTTATTGAGTTGGCTCTCCTTCGACGCTAGGATTGGAGGCGTTGAGATCGAAAGAGCCGGAGCTAGTGTAGGCGCCTTGGGCGTTCACCTTGGTTCTTTTTGGACCAGCCTCGGGGTCCATGGGCAATGCTTCCCTCCATTTCGGATGATCACGTAAAATTTTCCAAACGTCATCGCGAAGGAAATGGGTTTTTGCCTCAACCAAGTAGACAACGCGTGCTCGCTCCATAATCATGTCGTCACTCCAACTGCTATGATAAGTCGAAGCGACATTGTTGTAGATGTCGTTAAATAAGGTGATAATTTTGTTGAGTGTGTGCCACCTATTTTTAACGGTCTTCCCATAACGTTGCTCGCTTGCCTCCATCCTGTGGTTGAAGTGTGCAGCCACCCGCTTCCAAAAAGAGTTGGTGTTTTGGTCGTTAGACATTATGGGGTCTTCGGAAATAGCGATCCAACACTTAGCCAACTTGACGTCGTGTGGAGGGATCCACTTTTTGTACTTGGCACCGACGTCAGGGCCGAGATTGCTTAGACCAATAGTGGGCTCGGAGGTTCATTTCAAGAGTAGGAGAATCCCATTGGGAACCCATCGTCGAGCACCTATACAACACGGAGATCTAATGATTATTTTGTGAAAAAGGATTGGACGTAAAATTTTAGAAATTACCAAAATTGGAAAGTGCGAGTTGATATGGAAATGGGAAAAATGAAGCGGTGGGATTGAATTGATAGTTTGTGAAAAAGGGAAAATTTGATGGATTATTTTGAGAATATCGGTAGTTGTCAAAATTTGATGGGTTATTTTGAGAAGATGATTGAATATTTTCATTGTTGGAATCCATAATTTTGAGGAAAAAAATTGGAGTAGGAGTAATTTGAGAGTATTGAGAGAAATTTTAAGAGTTGAGAGAGTTTGGGGAGAGAAATGGGTCTTTGAAGTGAAGAAATGATAGAAAAAAATATGTTTAGGGGTATTTATAGAAAAATGGGTAAAACTACCCGTTATGGACCAAAAGGGTAATTTTTTTGCCCCCAACGATACTCCAACGGTAATATTACCATTGGAGTAAATCTGACCGTTGGATCAATCAGATCCAACAGTCAAATTTAAATATTTAAAAAAAAGGTAAATGTCAAGTTGGGCCCCGTGCCTGACGAATGTAGTTTGTCCTCTCGCAAGAGGACGTGCTACCGGATCGGGACGCGGTAACGCATCTTTGTCTACGAGGCTAAGAACGGTAGCCATTGTGGGCAGCTTTACAGTAAAACAAGAGTGACAAGTGCATCGTGTCATTGTTGTCTATACGATGGCCAATACTTAGCAATGTACTTTAATGGAAAATGCATATTAGAAATATAAATATAAGTTGAAGGAATCAAGTGGACACGAGGATGTTGATAGAGTTCGATAAGTAACAACTAATGATCAGACGTATTTCTTTTAATATGATGTGGATAATAAGTGTGCAAAACAATATTAGGCTTCATTTACTTTCTCTTAGATGGTTAAAACACCTCCAGAAAAAGTCAGACATTTCCAAATGATTTTGCGACTGACAAAATAGAGGATGTCTTAGTAATATAGTTGGAGATATGTAATAGTAGAAATTGCAAAAGAGATCTTCGATAAAAAAAAATTACAAAAGAAGCAAATGCTAGTCAATAGTATGAATATATTTGTCCATACAATGTTGCATCATTTAAATTGTGGTGCCGCTTACACTTCAATTCTTAGAAATTGCATGTTAATGGAGTCGTTTGACACTACAATACATAATATTTTGTAATGATTGGTAATTAATGAATAGTAAAAAAAGTAAAGAGATAACACATCTTTTAATAAAATTTTATATATTATATGCTTTACAAAATATATTATATGATGTTATCAACAAACGAGTCTAATATTATATCTGAATTTATCCCCATCATAGTGGACTTTGATTCCAATATCCTGACAAATGTCATGAACTATTCCATTCGTGATGATTTTAAGGTCGTGGTATGCATTAATGGTGGAACATTTGTCTGTTTATTTGCTTGTCTGAGATAGTGATGGTGTCTGTTTTATTTTCTTAAGGTGAAAATGGAGATACAAGTTTGTGTTAAGCGTAATGACACTAAGGCTTAGCCTTAGAGTTCTTTTTTTCGACAAATCTCTTTCGGTCTGACTCATTTTCTCTCTCTTATAGTCATAGTTGCCGCCGTCGAGCTCCATCATCAGGGACCACCCTCCAGCACTGTCCAGCTTCGCCACCGACGAGCAACACCAGTTAGTTCTGTATTGCTCTCTTTATTTTTAGGAGGAATTCGTTGCGTAGTTGCAGTTCTTGGCTATTCTTGGCTGGTCTCATTAATTTTGTATGATGACATTCTTCATGCGAGTTAAATTTCCTTGTTCATGCTAACTAGATGTCCTTATTGACAATTTTTCATTTACAGGAGTTGATTTTTATGGCAGGGTATACGAAATTGTGGTTTGTCATTTGTGGTTCAATTTGAAGAAAGAGGAGGTTAAACTGGAAGAAATTTTCTTTCTGATTTTTGTTGTTGGTGGGTTTATGGTTGAGTGGATTTAATTTTTCGTTGTTTATTCACTAAGATCTTTTATTCATGTAGGCGCAATTTCTCCAGCGGGACAAGCACCCGTGAGATCCACAGTGAGATCGGTTCATCTGCAAGAGCTTCAGGTTCAGCTATTTGAAGATTTAGACAGTGAGATCGAGTCACACGCCGGTGGATTATCATATTTTGTTTTGCAAACATTATGAATATTTTTTTGTTATTTTTGGATATTTTAATTAGTTTTTTGACAATATTGATTAATATCATAAATATGATTTGTTATTTTCTAATATCAGGTTTATTTATTTGTTTTTAATTTGTGTAATTTATTTGTTGAAAAATATTAAATTCTGAATGTGGATGGAGCAGTGAACATAAACTCAGGGCATAGTGCTACTCGGGTACTTATCCAAAATCTTACAGGTATTGCCAAGTGTTACTTTTCTATAAACTTAAACTCGTGTTTTCTCCTCTTTGTAGAATTACGGGCTATGAAACATGGTCTTGAAATGGCTTGGCGTAAGGGATGCTATAATATTTTCTAGAATCTAACTCCACCCTTGCAATTGATATTTTTATGAACCCACATACATATAAGGGTCAATAATAGACACTTATTACAAAGATTCCTGGAGCTACTAAACCGTCTTTGGGCTATCTCTATTAGCCATGTTGTTAGAGAAGCTAATAGCAGTGCTAATTGGCTAGTTAAATATGGCTTAGATCTACCTTTAGGTTTTCATGAATTTTTACATTTACTAACTGTTCTTTTACGGTTTTTGTATCCAGACTATATAGGGGTTTCCTCCCCATTGTTCAAAATTATTCAGCAATAAATTTATTTGTCTCATTGCTTATTAAGGAGAACATCTCAACTGGGTTGTCTAAAGGTAATGTCACATGATCCCGAGGTCAACCTAGCTGAGTTGGGGCTTGTCACGATTGAGTCCGGTCGTTGACCGGTATACGAGACAAACCGTCTATAGAAGCCCAGCTCATCTCGCACAAGCCACAGAGATACAGATATTCTACCCAAACAATCATTTATCAAAAACATTTGTTGAACATAAAACGATATATAAGAAAATAGTATATATATAATACTATCAAATAAATATGAATAAAACCATTAAACATTTTATAACAGATACTAAGTCATAACCCACTATTCGGTATGGAT
>CAODLS011633871.1:0-11656 GCA_948243855.1 Flueggea neowawraea
TTGTTGTTGTTGTTGCCGTGGAAGAGAGGTCCTGAATGAGTAAGGAAAACCCTCGGTCGCGCCTATCTCTGCCTTGTATGCTTCAATTTGGAGGGAAATCTCATGAGACCTATTAATTTTTAATATTATTGTATTAAAATAAATAAATACAAATTAATAGATTTCGTGATTAAAAAATAAAAAAATTAAAAACTGATTTTTATTGTATTAATAGATTTATTGTATTAAAATTAAAAAATGACCAAAAAAATTATACACATTGGCTCACTAAAAGTAGAAGGGGAAGAAACATGTTTGTACACATTCAATATTATTTTTTAAATGTATTATAATCTCAAAAAGATACTAATTTTTTTTTTATCTTATACTAAACAATCAACCAAAGTTCTCATTTGTTATGTATTTTTGTAATCTAAATCTATCACAAATAAATACTAAAAAGAATTATTATCAAGTGTTGAATATTTATTATATGAAAACAATGTTATCGGTTATGTATTTACTAATGTATATTTTTTAAAATTGTGTCAGCATTTTACTTTTACTTAATGAATTTATTATTGGTGGTGATGTTTGTTCGTAAATATACTTATATAATATTTATTATTCATGTAAATTTAATTTTTAAAAAGACGTATTATTTTCTTAAATTTTTTACCATACGGTCTACTCTACACTTTATTTTTATAATCTGACAAAAAATAAAACACCATCAATCTACCAAAAGACAATACTATATAGAATAAAACGATTTAAGTTAATTTTTTTAATAAAAAAGGGTTGGAACCCTGTCGAGTGTCGACTACTGCATTCTGCATAGTCTTATTTGCACAACATTGTAGGTTTCATGAGTATTTGAAGACGATGTAATTTAAGTCAATTAAAAACATGAATAATTAAAAAAATGAATATTCATGATTAGCAGAACAAAAATTAATAACAAATAATATAATTTAAACTATTAAATTAAATTTAAATAAATCTTAACTATTAAAAATACACAAGTAAATAACTGTAAAAACATTGTAGCCAAATCCAAAGAAAACACCATTGCCGCATGAAAACCATCACCACAATGTAATTACCGCAAAATCTATATAATATATAAAAATAAAATATAATTCTATAAAAAACTGACATTTAACATCTTAGGGTATTTTTGGTTCGCTGATTGAAATTGGAATTAGAATTGGAATTCCAATTCTATCAGAATTGAAATTGGAATTAAGATAAAATTCTGATGTTTGGATATCAATTTACCAGAGATAGAATTGGATCAAAATTAAAATTCTTATATTTGAGTAACAGAATTTGAATTGTATTAAAATTACAATATGGTGAAAATTAGAATTAATTATTTAAAAATAAAATTTGCATATAAATTAAACATTTAATTATTTAATATACATTTAAAATATTCTATAATGATAATATATTGGATAATTATTTAAATAATTATCCAATATATTATCTAATTTTAATATGATCAAGATTAGAGTTAATTATTTAAATAATTATTTACATTTTTTTGTTTTAAATTCATTTAAAAATTTAGCAGTAATATTTACGAGGAAATGATAATATATTGGATTTATCAGTAAGAAATTAAGGATACTGAAATTGTCGACCCATAATTCAGTATATTCATCAACAAATCATTCTGTTACTCATTTCTTTTTTAAAACGAAATAATAACATAATCGAGATTACAAAAATAATAATTAAATCAATACAAAAAATAGCTCCACCTCAATTCTTGTGCAGTGAATGTTATACAACTCTTGAAGGAAGAAAAAACAAAGTCTAAACATTGTATTAATGTATAGGCTACCAAATTTTGTTCACTGAAATGAGAGTCAGTTTTAATATTTTTATGATCTATTCAAACAATTATCACACCAACGAAAACTAATCAGTACAAGACATCAAACAAACAACCTCTTGGCATTAGCAGAGCATGACTCTGCATCAAAATGCATCATATCTTTGGCAAAGTTATGGTATCTTTTCTTTGATGACTGTTATTAAAGAAATAGTCTCAGTAATCTGGCATTATAAGTGCTCCATTCACAGGTGGGACGTGAATCCAGCCATTGCTTTCAAGTCCACGAACGTAGACCACCAATGTCATCTTGCAATAATTCATGTTCTTCTCAATGAACCCATCAAACCATATCCTTTTGCTTTCTCCATTTCTTTCACATTCAGTAGTAGCCCCAACAGCTTTCTGATTACTAGTTGAATTCTCTTCATATAATCAAGCACTTGGTCCCTTGAAAAGAAAACACAGAAAAATATTGCTGTAAACCAGAATAATAATTGGCTCAAATGACACGAAAACATTTTATACCACTGGAATAGCAAATATATCTCACCAAATAGAACCCAACTACTACTAGTCTACCTTCAACAACCAAATCCACATTCCTTTCAAATTGCACACAAAAGCAACGCACACCAAACATGCTCAGTATCAAAAAACCCCTCACAATGCGAGGGAGTCAAAATACATCCTCTGAATCAACCTCAAAATTTGCAGTAAGAAACAACGAAACACTTCCAAAACCCATCCAACGTACGACAAAAGATTAGATTTTCTTTTTGACTATATTACTAACCCAAGACAAGAATCAAAATCCTTGACCACAGAATCAACAAGAATATTCACTAACAGCTATAGTCTCCAATTATCAAACCTCAAATTCCAAATTTGACCGATGGCTTAGAAAAAAGAGAGGAAAATCTTTGGTAATAATCGAAATCTCTCACCATCAAGATCGAAATCAACAGAAGAATCGAGAGCAACAAAGATACAAAACCACAGAAAGATGAAGAGATAGAGAGAGGAACCTGGTGCGAATCGTTGAGAAAGAGAGAGGTCTTGAGTGGTTGTGTGGAGGAAGCCATCGACTTGAAGATCCAGTTGCGAGCGTGTGAGAGCCAAGAATTGGCAATTTTTGAGTTATAGGCTAAGAATTGAAACAAGCATGTTGCAATTTTGTAGAATCGTGTCGGAATTAGAATTCTATTTTTTTGGTGTTATCTAAACTAACATATTTAGAATTGAGTGGGTCTAATTCTATAATTCTGTAATTCTAAATTCAATTCTAAGTTTGTCAAATAGGGCCTTAAGTTACCCGTAATCTACGATTTTTAAAGTCATCTTGTATGATACATGCTCAACATTTTTATTATTATTTCATTAAAGTTCCAAATTTCGAGCCATTCAACTTTTTCATCTGTAATCTAAGTGCTACTTTAAGAGTCTCATGGGACGCCTATTCGGCTTTTCATTAAACACAATTTTATTTTAATATCCGTTGAAGTAAATCTGACTGTTGGATCAAAACAATCAAATAGTCAGATTTTAATTTAAAAAAAAAATCAGGCACCTTCCCTAACAATACACTTTCCATTTTTTTTGGTAAAATAGCCTGACAAATGTAGGCCGTCCTCCCGTAAGAAGACGGACTACGATATGGGGACGCAGTCTGCTAAAATAGCCTGACACATGTAGCCCGTCATCCTAACGCGTCCTCATGTCAGTGGCTAGGATCTCAATACAAAATCTTAGTCGTGTTATAACCAGTTTTATAATATAGTATCTCGATTGTGTAATATATATTATTTTTTATTAAAATATTAAATATTTTAATTAATATTCACTTCTTATTAAAAAAATATAAAAATAAATTTTATAAGAATTTTAATATTAATTTTAATATTTTTATAATTTTTAAATTTAAAATAATTTGTATTATAATTTTAAATATTTATAAAAAAATAAATTTATAGTATATTTTTATTATTTTTTAATTTAAAATAATTTTTATTATAATTTTAAATATTTATAAAAAAATAAATTTATAGTATATTTTTATAATTTTTTAATTTAAAATAATTTTTATTATAATTTTAAATATGTATAAAAAATAAAAAAAAATAAATTTATAGTATATTTTTATAATTTTTTAATTTAATATAATTTTTATTATAATTTTAAATATTTATAAAAAATAAAAATAAATTTATAATATTTCTCTAAAATAAAATTAGTATCACAAAACAAACACCACCTTCTGAAACAGGTGACGACAACAACCTCCATCAACAACTTACACGCGCTTTTCTTCTATCTCCAGCCCTCTCATCCCTTCTTTCTGCACCTTTCCTAACAGTACACTTCCCATTTTTCTCGGATCCTCCTAAACCCGACCCAATTTCAATCCCCCTTTTCTCTCACACACAATATTTCATTATAAAATTCCCAATTTTCATGGCCTAAACCCTAATTTGAATTCCCCAAAATGTCCTCCACGACTTCGGCTATCCCCTCCGGGTCTCCGGTCCGATCTCCCTCCGATGACAACATCATCGACTCCTCCCCACTCCTCTCCGCCACCGAATCCAGTAACTCTGCCCGCCGATCCGCGCGCCGACAGTCTCTTCGCGATGCTGCCAGGTTCCTTCGCCGTGCCAGCAGCCGCCGAATGATGCGGGAGCCGTCTATGCTGGTTCGCGAGACGGCGGCGGAGCAGCTGGAGGAGCGGCAGAGCGACTGGGCGTACTCCAAGCCTGTGGTGATCGTCGACATCATATGGAATTTTGCGTTCGTGGCGGTGGCCGCGGCGGTGATGGTTTTGAGCCGGAACGAGCGGCCGAATATGCCGCTGAGGCTGTGGATTATCGGGTACGCGTTGCAGTGTGTGCTTCATATGGTTTGTGTAATTGTGGAGTACCGGAGGAGGCGGAGGAGGAGAGTAGGGTTTGCGGAGATGGATGGTGGGAGCGATGGGAATTCAAGTTCTGGTTCGAGAAGGGATTCTGGAGAGTATGTTACATTGGCTCAGTTGCAAGATGAGGGAAATAGGTAAGCTTTGCGATTGAATGTTTTTGGTTGAAAGGCTTAATCTTTTGAGTCTATTAATTGAAAGATTATGAATTTGTGATGTTAAGGGGATTATTTGTTTAGTTTGGCTGTTATTTGTATAATTGAATTGAGTTTTAAGGGTTGTCTAATGAAATTAGATGGTCTCGAGGGATTGAATATTTGTAGTTCTCCGGTTCATGAGTTTATTTAATTTTGAGATTGCATTGCTAGCGAGGCAGTCATTGTGCATGGAAGACAATATTGTTAAAAAACAAATTCCATAGTTTATACTCTTGGACTAGACAATTGTTATACAAATCACAATTTTCTCGGGTTTAACGTTGTTGAAGCTATTAGTGGCGAGAATTTCTCTTTTCCAGATAAAAGGTGACGATGAGTTTTTTCTCGTTCAGTTTAGTCCTGACTTTAGAAATTTAGACAAGCATTACTTTAGTCCTACTTAATATATTTGTTTTGTTTTGTCCTCCAGACAAGGATTGACTATCATGAATTTGACTTATGATGATATATTCACCATTTGTATCGTAGTTTTGTCAGTAGCGCTGCAAAGCATCTGGAATCAGCAAATACATTATTTTCATTTATCTGGTGGATCATTGGGTTCTATTGGGTTTCTGCTGGTGGGCAAAATTTGGCACATGGCTCCCCTCAACTCTACTGGTATGTTTCTCCTGCTGCTTTGTTTTTTTGTTTATTTTTCATTTGCTGATCAATTCCTTAACTCTGTAAATTTGACCTTTTTTTGGCAGGTTGTGTATAATTTTTCTCGGTTTTGATGTGTTCTTTGTTGTTTTGTGTGTTGCTCTCGCTTGTGTCATTGGCATCGCTGTGTGCTGCTGTTTGCCCTGTATTATTGCAATTCTGTACGCTGTTGCTGACCAGGTAGCTCATATATTTTGATTTCTAATGTTGAAGTTAGAAGAAGTTTCAGTAAAAAAAAAAGTTTACTTAGGACTGGCCAGTACTTCGATTGCAACGATCTCCAAATAATTTTTTCACCATGGTTTTTGTTTATTATCTTATTGCATCAATATTTTTTTATTGGAACTCTCTCTGTCATCTGGGAGGACTTTGTATTCCTTTATCATTGCAATCAGCAATTTTTCTTAATAGAGAAGCCAATGTAAAATTCGCAACTGGTGTAATATTTGTGTTATGCTTTCTTAATCTGTTATATTGCACAGTTTCACTCTTAACAAAATCTGTTATACAGGAAGGAGCATCCAAAGAAGACATTGACCAGATCTCAAAATTCTAATTTCGAAGGATTGGCAATAATGAGAAACTTTTTGGTGATGCACAATCGCCTTCCGGTGGAATAATGACTGAATGTGGCACAGATTCACCAATTGAACATGTTCTTTCACCTGAGGATGCGGTATGTAGTTTTACCTCTTATTCGTGAACGTATGCTTTTCTTCTCATGTACATAAACTTTAGTTTTAGTTTGATGGTTTGCAACACTTCTCAATTAGTTCTGCATCCTATCCAATCACGATAAAAACTACTGTGGCATATCATGTTAGAGTGCTTGTAGGACGATATTATGTTCATTAATTTAATACTGCATTAAATCATTACCATTTTCATGCTAATACTATTCATCTTCATCTCTTACATTTGGTTATGGATTAAGCTTATTCCATTGGGAGCGGCTCGACTCATTTACACCCTAGCTACTGTTCATCTCCATCTCTTACATTTGGTTATGAATAAAGCTTATTCCATTGTTTGATATAGCTGTGTAGCTTATGATGCATTATTGTTGACTGACAGGAGTGTTGCATTTGCCTCTCTGCTTATGATGACGGAGTTGAGGTGAGAGAGCTTCCCTGTGGTCATCACTTTCACTGTGCCTGTGTAGATAAGTGGTTGTACATTAATGCCACCTGTCCTCTTTGCAAGTACAATATCTTGAAGAGTAGCAGCCATGACCGGGAGGAAGTGTAGAAGATTCCGAATAATTTGTCTCTGCATATTATTCCAGCCTGACATCTTTTCAACTCTCAACACACCATCACGCCCAACGCAGGCTTTTTCGTCCATTTCTACCCTAGTCATAGGTTTTCTATATCTGTCTTTGCGCTGAGTTGATCGAAGTGCATGTGTATATTGGTGTTGCTTAGAGCGTTCCGAAACACTCATTTGCTTTTCACCCTGTCTTGATATAGGTTGGTTAACGTAAGTATACTGCACTTTTCCAGGGTTCTTGTTCCTACGTCGAAGAATGAATTTTAGGTTTGTGGTAGAAGTATTTAATGTAAGCAAGGTTTTCATACCAAGTGAATAAAATATGAAAATATGAGAATGTTCAATTCCTGTGTTGTTTTCTCGTGTTTCTTGGCTTGGAATGCAGGAAAGTTTGCAGGCCATTTGTGAGGTTGACTATTATGATATGTGCAGCTGATTGAGATGCATGGAACTGATTTGCAGTTCAGTTTTTTTGCTGGACAGTGACATTGCCGGCAAGCTATTTGGATCTTTTGCTGTTTTTGATTGCTGAGGTAGAAAATAAAACAATGTCAAAATCTTTTGCTAGGGTTTTTGGTTATTTTTAACTGAAATATTCAGTGATTGAACATCAATAAAACATATTTTTCTGGCCCAAAAAAGAAACATATTTTGGTTAAATAAATTATTGGGAAAAAAGAAAACTAGAGTTGAGGCTGATAAATAGTTTTTACATTCAATTAAATAATTTAAGAATCATAGCGTCGATTTGAAGCAGTTTCTCCTGGAGTGGACTAGGATATATCTTCTAACGTTATCATTTTGTTTTTTCTTTTAACTTCAAGAATAAGTTGGATACATTTGAAGAAAATTGTTCTGGAGGTATTGTCAAGATTGTTTTGGAAGTGTGTTTTTTCTTAAATCTACCTGGCTCACATAACACTAAATATAATATTTTATAATAAAAAAATATTAGTGAAATAATAAAAATATAAATATGCGTGAATGATAGTTCACTGAAAATAAGTATGCTGGCTAGTCAAGTACAATACCGTTACAAAGACACCATTATTTTTTCACTGTTAAAAAAACACATTATTAATTTTTTCCCAAATTTTTTAGATAAAAAAATAATTCTTTTTCATATTTTTTGGATAAAATAAATCATGTTATTAATTTTGACTCAGTTAGACTGACCTCGAGATCCTGTACGAGATCGAGTAGCACCCCCTCGCTCCCTCACTCAGCTAAATGAAAGTAGAAAGAGCTGCTGAATTTTTTCAGATTTGAAAAAGCACAACATTCTTTAAAGTCAATAGCCAAATAAAAAGTTAAAAACCGAAAAATTAAAAAAGGGGGAATCTTTCACACCTCTCTCGCTCAATAAAGAAACATTATTTGTCACTTTAGCGTCGGCTTTTCGCGCTTCAGAAGCTCCAAGCACACCTCGTTTCTGTCTGTCCACACACAGCACTTCTCTTCACCAATCTCCGAGCTCAGTCCAATCCTCCGCCTCCACAGAACCCTTTCTATGTGCTCTTAGCTGAATTGTTGATTTGTTTCTGATGGACCACTCCGCGGCTCTCCTGCAACACTACCGTCGCGATCGCCGCAATCTCATCGAGTTCCTCTTGTCCTCTAACCTCATCAAGGAGGTCCGTACTCCGTCCGGTCCCGCAACTTCTCTCTCTAACATCGATGTTGATTCTCTTAGCGCCGACTACATCCTCCACTGTCTTCAATCAAGTAATTCTATTATAGTTACGAATTTTGACTTTTTTAGTTGATTTTTGAATTTTGTTAGTGAGGTATGTAATATTTTATTTCTGTTGTTGTGTTAGGTGGTGTTATCGATGTTTCCGAAGCGAGTAAGGAGTATTTGGACGAGTCTGCTTATCCAGTTATGGTAAGGGTCAAAAGTTGAAAAACTTTAGCTGTATTTTTTTTTTCGACTAGAAAGTTTAGCTGTATTTGTGCTTGCAAGCTTGTGAATTTTGTTGGTTTTCAATGTTATGCTTTGTGAGCAACTTTTGAGTGACGAACGATTGAGGTGCTTTGCTTTGGTAGGAATGTGGAGGAGTGCAAACTGCATTTGCGGTGTTGCTGATGGAAGTGTTGAAGTATTATTAGGGAAATTTTGTATTGGTTAATGGTTTGTGAATTGTGGATATTGTTTGTAATTGGAACAGGAATAGTATTTAGTTTACGAGGAAGTTTTGATGATATGGAAAAGAGAAAGAGGTTCTGGTGTTATGATCATTATCATTGCATTCATCTGGGAATTTTCGAGTTGCTGTCTGCTTTGAGAATGATGGTGCTCTTTGTTTATTGGAATAAACTTCACCTGTCTAAAATCTAAATGATTATTCTACAAAATGCAGATTCATTCACAAAAGAGGAACTCTTATTTTCTTGTTTCTGATCCGGATTTGGCTGGATCTCCTCCTAGGCGAGCTCCTCCTCTAATTAGAACGGACAAAAATGCTAGTGCTTCATGTGTATCACGTCGGGTCAATCAGTCTCATTTTGAGTCTGCAACAACAGCTGGGGATGAATGTAAAACAGAAGTGGATGCATCTTTCGAACCAGAAAAAAATAAAGAAGCTCCTCCTCTTGGATTGCCGAAATTGAACACAGGTATTGGTTGGTTTACTTAAATGGTGTTGATTGTAAATGCATCTGCACATTGAAGCCATGGTCAATCTTCTTTTGAGTAAACTGATACGTATCTTCAGGATTTTTGAAGGACTGTCTGATGATGACTTGCGGGAGTCAGCTTATGAGTTATTGCTTGCAACAATGTTTTTAGCTGGGTAATTGCTCTCTCTCTCTCTGTCTCTCTCATGCATGTGTGGCTATGTTCTGGTTACGTGCTTATGTTATATTGTGACATGTTAAACAGTTGATCTGGTGTATATCCCTTAGTCTCTCAACTTTTTTTTTTTGTTTTGAATCATTGTTGTGCTTTTGTTCTTTGTTTTCTAGGATTGAAGAATACTCAACCGAGGACAGAAAAGAGGAAAAGAGTTCTAAACTTTTATCAAGGTTGAAGAGCAAAAGAGATAAATTGAGATCACGTCCTCAATCTTTGGGAAAACATTCAGAGCTTTTGGACACAGTTCGCATCCAGATGCAGGCACGCAATAAAATTTCTTTATATTTCTTTATAATGTATTTAACTTTATTATGACATGGATAAATTCCTCTAAGTCCATGCCACTATGGAAATACTGTTGACTATAGGTTAATAAGAAATAATGTAATATGTGTAAGAACATAAATTTTACTCCAATTTATGAACTAGATATTCTGCAAAATGAAGGTGATCATTTAGTTGGTTATTAAATATGTGGATCACGATCTATAGTTGATTCTGTAGCATGAGAATATGGATTTTCTGTTGGTCTTATTCAATCTTTTCTATAAAGGAAAGGGAAAAAAAGGAACTGATGGGAAGAAGAAATGCTTGGAGAATTTAAGAAACATGTCATCTTCTTTCTTCAAATTCAATATTTTCTTCCTTTTTAGGGAGAATGTAAGAAATATGTTAGTCTTTTCCCTTCTCAACCAACATATTAATTTTTCTTAATCTCCCTTTTCAATTGGTGTTTTAAAGTTTTCAAAGTCTTGATACAATGCTGCACTTAATTACATAATAGTTTTCAAAGCCTTGCTTTAATTAGTTAAACTGCTGCTTCAATCTGAAAAATGACTAGTCTCATTCTGCTAGATTTCAGAAGCAATGGATGCATGCATTAGGCGAAATTTGATGCAGCTGGCTGTCAGAAGAACAGGTGTGCAAATTGATCTTGCTGATATCTCATTGGGGCTTTTGAATGGAATCTTCAAGTCTGATTTTCTAAATGAAAAATCTTACTTGAAATGGAAGAACAGGAAGGTAATGATTTACCTCAGGCTTATTATGTTGTTGATCCATTTTTATAGAAGTTGGCATGAGTTTACAATTTGACATGTCCTTAATGATCGGTGAATCAAATCCATATTGAACATAATTTGCCATGCATAAAGTTAAAACCTTTATAGAGACAACTACCTTTAGAAGTGAAGTCTCTGCAATTCTGCTGAATATTGCATGTAGTTTGCTGGTGAAATGCTTTAAATGTAGCACTGCTAATATATGTCCTTAATGCTATGGCTTAAGGATAGTGTCACCCTTATGGTCTGTCCAATTTAACCTTGGGCTAGCCTGGTGGTTGCTCTACAATCTGCATTGCCTTTCCAAAATTTGAAGAGAGAAAAATTCATCCTAAGAGAAAAGTAAATATTGGGCTAACGTTCTGTTAGGCCATAGGTGTGTATTGAGTCATTATTCTGGTTCATTGACAGGGTGACATTGAAGCCTAATACAAGGGAGTTTCAATACCAGACAGGCATCTTTTGTGTTGCCTCTGAAAATTTCACAGCTGATGATATTTTATGTTGTTTTCTCAGTCACGGTGGAACATCAATTACTATATAAAGGCTGCTACCAACTGCTATAAACTGAAAAACAGTTCAACTATTTATTTTTAATTACATGATATACCAACAGAAGGGCATTTAGAGGTCCTTGGTTATGATTTTGTGTTGTTAATGTAGTTGTCCAACCATTTAGAGAAGTTGTGTGACATCTCATACTTCTGAAAAAGAAATGCAAATTGGTCAGTTTTAACAATGTTTTTATGTTTGCTATTTGATATGCAGGCAAATTTATTAGAAGAAATACTTTGTGCTTCTGCTAATATTACGGAAACTGAACATGCAACTGTCAGAAGCTGTGTTGCAAAGATCAAAGATGTGAAGGTATTTGTGCTA
>CAODLS011634247.1:0-10898 GCA_948243855.1 Flueggea neowawraea
GCCGTGATTCTTTTTGGTAAAGTCTCACGGCGACATTTTTTCAATAAATGAATCGATCGTGATCCTTTTAGTAATCCACAAATCAAGAACGAACCTCCAATAATGTTAGAGCTTCGCTCATCCCAGTGAAATTTGTATGGATTAAAGCAATGGAAGTACGAGTGACATTTGAGATTGCACCATGTTTAAGAATTGGTTAATCTACCCAAAGGGTGAGTACTCATTGGAGATAAGTGGATACATGAGCGATATATCGAGTGAGACATCGATAATCGCCAATGGGATTTAGTCAACGAGATTGAAAAGTTCAACTTGTTGAAAGATTTGCCTTCATTAAATAGACTTTGTCATTTGGACTAGTCTACACCTAGACCTACATTAATGAATGCAGAGACTTATTTTCTCATGCGAGAATTTGGAGTAGAAACCTATAAGGTTTAACCTAATAGTTTTATCGTTCAATTCTCAATAGAGAATTTGGAAATGAAATCTATAAGGTTTAAACCAATGGTTTTATTGTCCAAGGTAAGACCTTAGACATTCTTCGAGAGGATGGTACATTTATATTCGTTGTGATAATACCAAGTATTTGAATCCACTAAGTCTTCCTCACTTGCGCGTGAGGGCAAACCGTTACAAGTCCTTATTTTGCATGCTCATAAGAAACCTTCTACGCACTTGTTTTCAAGCCAAAACAAGAAAAGCAACACTATTTTTCCTAGGCTCACTAACAACCACTCTTGTTTTTTAAGGCTTCAACAAGCAAACCTATATTACCCTTAAGCTTTAATACCAAAGCTTGATTACAAGTCCCGAAATTATAAACAATATCTCACACCAATCCAATAACTGAAATGCAAATCAAAGCTCAGTTGGTCTAATAGAAATGAGAAGCTCGAAGAGAGAGAAAGTCAATAATCAATTTAGAAAAGCTTGGGCACACATTTGGAAAGTCTCTCTTATATCTTCTGTTCTGGACGGCTCAATTTATAGGCAAGCCCTAAGAAATAGCCGTTACGAATCCCAAAATAGTCATTGTGAGAGAAGAGCAAAACTCTAATTTTAATTTATGCCATTGTCATCAACGTGTGTTCTTCAGATACACTGTCAAAGATCAGAGTGTTTGTGGACCGTAAATGTGCTTTGTTAACGTTACCGTAGCTTCTATTTGACTGACACCTTTCATTAGCGTGCCTAGACAATCATCAGCGTGTGTTGATAGATACTTAAGCGTGCCTTGATGAGTGATCTGCGTGCTTTATCGACTTTAAAGATCACTCCTTTAAGTCTGACATCACCTTGTACGAAATAAATATTAAAATTTAAATTCTAGAGGAGCGTATAACAGATTTGTCAATTTCTGAGATACTTATCAATTACACGCGTTGCCAACGTCACACAGTGCGTTATTGCTTTATCTTTAAAAGTGATACCTTTACTCAACAATGGGCATTCTTGACTTGAATAATGTTTCCTCAACACAAGAACTTGTTGCAGCTTAGAAAAATCTAAGCATTTCCTCGACAACGTGCTTTGATCATTATCAACGCACTTTAATGGACTAGTGTCACTACCAGTTTTCGGATCATGACCTGCGTGTAAGGCGGACCATCCGTGGAAGCCCCATCCATCTCACACAAGTCTCGGAGATCAGACATTCTACCCCAACTTATTTGATTAAAACCGTTATCAAAACATTTGTAAAGTATAAAATACTATTTACTGAAATCGTGTATATATATATATATATATATATATATATATAAGTTACACAAAACAAAATCAAAATATCAAGTGAGTAAGAAAATATAAGGGTGTAAATCCAAAAGATAAAATAGACCCAGTAACCCAACAACATCCCCGTGTAGAGCTCTAACCAAAAACAAAAAGAGCCCGAACCAAAAGGGCACTCACTATCAATGGAACGCCTCACTAGGAGAAGGATATCAGATGGTTACCGAATGCCAAAAGAGAACCTGAGAAACAAGATAGAAGAAAGCTGACAAGAAACAAAACAAAAGGGGTAAGAATCCCTAGTGAGGAAATGACACTCCAGAGCAGCACCAAGCCTCACAAAAACTATTTTGAAAATCATTTTAAAATATCACATGCGGATATAAGTGTATATACGTATACATGCTAATAATGAATAATAATTCAAAAATTCATTTTGAAATCGTTCGCAACCAAAGCAAACAGCAGGCAGAAACATACATAATATATATATATATATATATATATATATATATATATCATCTATCGAATATTTGAAATGGATATGGGACCTGAAACTGATTGACAGATATAAATAATAAGGGTGGACTCTGCCACCAAGCTGATACTGAGTATGTGCGTCTGGCTGGACACACGTCTACTATAAACCCTGATAACTGGGCCTTGACTGCGCATTGGTATACCAAAGACTACGTTTACCCTACGTAGCACAGGTGCTCCAAACCGAAATATATAAATATATATCTACCATATATATATATAGCACACATGCCAGGCAAAAATCATTTTTCAAAAAATATTTATATACTTTATATAAAAATTTAATATCTGAAACTGAGTTAATATCGAAAAATATTTATAAACCATATAAATATCATTTTCGAAAAACGAAAAATGAATTTTAATAATCACATAATCTGGATTATTAATTATCCAAGCCGTTATTATTCCATTTTCAGAGAAATATCTGACACAACCAAAACATAGAATTTAAGAGATACAGCCTATGTGTATGAAGCTATTATTTTACTTACCTGGTATCCAAAGCTATGGATCCAGTCAAGCATTACTAGCAGGTGGTTGATCGTACTGACAGGGATAGGAAGCTGAAAAGAAATCAGACATAACAAATATCAGAAAATGATGTTGGTATTGTGGCGGTACCAAAATGTATAAAAATTACAAATGCCAACTCGAACTCTCACCTAACGCTCAAATCCCCATCTCGAATGAAGATCCAACATAAAAGTCGAAAATCTAACTCCGACATAAAATTACACTTCAGCCCTCGAACTCTGAAAAAATTATAGTTCAGTCCCCCAGAATATTACAAAGTTATTAATGAGTCTCTAGTACTCCAAAAATCATTAATAAATTCTCAAAATTCCCAAATATATAAATTAGGTCTCTAAATATTCAAAAATCCAATTTCAATCCCTAAATGCACAATATCACTTTCAGTCCTAATGAAAAATTATGAAAATAGTCCAACTCTCAATTCAACCGACAAAAGTCGAAACTAAACACCCACATTATTCAATCTCAGCCTCATGAATATGAATGTCCAATTCATTTCTCCAAAACAACTCAAAATCATGCTTAATTTGGCCAAAACCGTACCAAACCCTAGCCCAACCAAAGACTCATCAATTCTCTTGTTTCAAAGCTTGATCCACGTCTTTCTAACCTTAAATAATCATAATCTATCAACCTGCCACATCCATTTTAGCAGAAACATCCCAAAATCCAAATCGTAATCAATATGGCCTAAAATGAATTTCAAATATTTAAAGCATGAAATGGGTATAAAGAGAGTTTAGAATTGAAATCTTACCTCTTGAGATGTTTAGGAATGGATGAGGAACAAGCAAAAAGAAAGAAGATCGATCTGAGGTCGGGAGAGAACAAAAAATGCAAATGACAAACGAAACGGTCGAGATTTAGGTTTATATAGAAAATGGAAGCTCACATATGTGAATCAAAGGTTAAAGTACGTTAGGAGGACCTCACGTTCAAAATCGTGTTTGGAAGCTTCAGAGTTGGTAGATCCCGACCTCATGTACATTAGAGAAACTTTCACGTACGTGATTCATCTCCAAACGCAGCTCACGTATGTGATCCTTACTCCTCACATACGTGAATACACCGCACCTTATGTACGTAAGTCGAATGGCTAATATACGTAACACTTGCCTCCAATACACTACTTGATTTTTTTCACTTCCAAACTCGTTTCAATTCATTCCTGAGGCTTTACAACACCTAATCCTTCAAAATTAACATCATTAAACATCAGATCATCATCTCAAACACCGAAACACCAACTCATACAAACCATAATTGGATAGGAACAGAGCAGAAATTTATAGGGGGCTTAGTCAGAGCTGACAGGCTATTTCATTCTTCCGTCCTTAAAAGAAATTTGTCCTCGAATTTCTAAACAATTCAAATCAAAGCTAAAAATAACCCTAAGTCTCCAAATCGAGTTCACGCAAAATCCCTTCAACAAACATTAAGTCTAAGTATCCAAAGTAAATCATAACCTTGAAGTCCAACAGATGAATTACAGAGTATTAAACCATGAACCCAAGAGAGCTCAAACTCACTTAAACCCAAATATGCAGAAACTGATGCAGAGTATGCAGAGATAGAGGCAGAAGATACAGAAAGTATAGAGAGAGCATGTAGAGACAGAAGATGTTGAAAATGCATGAACAGAGACAGAGACAGAAGATACCAACAAAAGCAGAAGATACAGAAAAATGCATATACAAAGACAGATGACACTGAAAACTGTGAATACAGAGATAGATGATGCAGAGAAATGCATATGCAAAAACAGAGAATACAGACTTATGCATATCATGATTATAGACATGTGAAAATGATTGTTGAGTATTCAGAAACAATGACTGCAGGTAATGAGAACAGTCACTACTGAGACAGAGGGTACAGACTAGTGCATATGCAGAAACAAACAAGTGTGGACACTAGAAGGCAAATAATGGTTCTAAAGAATGTTTATCGATGGCCCATTAGAGGACAGACACATCTAACCATCAACTATTAGCAGAAACCAAACACCAAACAAATCTAAAACAGAACACCTGAGGAACAAAAACTTACAAAGGAACATATCTGAGGTCTAAAAATGCACAGAGGAAAACTGAAAGAATAGCTCCTATAGCCAAAAATATCAAACAAACCAAATGTATGTTGGTTCAACCTACTATCTCCACAGTAAAATCATGACCTCCATTGGTCATCTTTGAGAAGATAAAAAATCTCCCGAACTTTGACGACAGTCAAAATATCATATCTAAAAGCTTATCTCATTATTACCCCCAAATATGTACATACTCAATATCAAATCCAAAGGACTGAAAACTAATTTTTGTAAACATAACCTCAAACACCAACCATGGACCGAGCATCAAAATTTTTACTATTCCATCTGGCTCGTGGAGCAAAGAAATCAACCTAATTAATTTCTGCAAAATTATCTCGGCCCGAAAATCATGATTGTATTTCCTAACTCAAGTGACAACCCCAATTGCAATGTATATAAAGTATATTCAATTATCACCATTGAAGAAAACATAAGTAACCCAAGAATTTATTCACTTAATAACCAATTCCATAGTCTCATCAGACCAAGTTAATAAACCAGCTCAATTGACCCTATTTCAGAAGTTATCTCATATATATATATATATATCAAATTCAAATCATAACCAAAGTCATAACTATTTTCGAATCACTCAAGTCGAACTATAAATTGAATCCAACTTAATTCCTCAAAGCTTGTTTGCAACTTCACAATTGTCTCTATATTTACCATATTCAATATATAATCCTCATCATAAACATTTAACCTCAAACGAAAGGGAAACCTAAGAATGATCATATCCAACTAGTATAAGTTCTCCGAACTCGTAGTTCGAATTAAATTTGAAATTCATAAACCAACTCGTATTGTACGATCAAATGTAGCACTAATATTTATAATCATATCGAATTTAACCCCATTCCTTAAGTCTTACCCGACAATCAGTCTGTTGCCTTCATGCTTACATAGTTCTTACCAACGACGTTCGACTCCAAATAATTTATCAATAACTAGAACAATCTTACCACAATTATTTTAGGATTACCGATTATAGACCATGCTTATCCTTAGACTATCTAACTAATATGCCTATTATCATCCTTTATTCATGCATAGATTTCCTTTTGTCTATATGTCGTATAACATGATACCAATAACACCAAAACATGCCCTTGCGATTCATTCTTTCATAGAAATTATTAGATCCCCAAACACTAACTAGCAAATTATTTCCATCGATTGTATTTCTATCTCCTATTATTCAAATCTTAGACCAAAGGATAAATCAAATATGTCCTAACCCAGATAGATTATATTTACCTCAAAATAAACATGATTTTTGCATTACATGGACTCTTATCTTAACTATCGCCTTGAACCTCACCAAATTCATGTTTAAGAATATGTCCTTTAAATATTCTGTTCAGATACAATACTCATGTAAGAGTTCGATTTCTATTCTTCCAATTAAGTTTATGCTCCATTCATAGTACTTACCTCACAATTCGGGCTCTAAGAGTATTCCATCTAGAGATCAACATATATCACATTCCCGTTAATTATTACTCCAATCCCGAGTAGTACGTCAATTGAGTCATCTCAAAATTTGTTTTCCATTTTCCTTACATACTCATATTTTACACCATTGGTAAACTGACAGAGTCATACCTCTCTCTAATTGAGCCTCAAGTACAAATGAAATGGAAGTAAGATTAATAAAAAATCTTCTTCCCAAATATTCAAAGTAATACGAGATTTCTAACATATCTCATAAGGGTACAATCCCTCTTTCACAGAAAGGGAACAATAAACCAGGGTCTAACCGACTCTAATGTATGGCAATATAAGGATAATGTGCATAAGATGAGTAAATAAATAATGATTATTGGATGCATGTGAACCATAATGCTCATTGACTAAAGAATCCACGATCACGCTATAAATCAGACAATGACAAATGCTAGAGCAGTCCAGAACGGCCAAACGACCTTAATGAATCTGAAACACCGAATATTCTCTTTCATCAATACTAACTAATACAAAAATTACAAAATCCCCAAATCCATATCTTATTAGCATTCAACCCAGGTTGACCTACATGAACATAGGCTTATGCCATACACATTAAACTCTATCATAGTGTTTGATATCACCTATACCATATCATATCCTTATATCTTGTTATCACATTTTTTTTTCTCTTCCCAGAATTAAAAATCATATATTCTAAATTTTCATGTGATACCAAATCAATCGCACATCCTTTGCTAATTGACAAAGATGGCATATCATATAGTTTCCCAAACCGTAATCATACAAATTCGTTTCTCGACTCTTATCATAGTCCATACTGACTTAAGTATACTACATTCAGAGCCTCCCAAACTCAAAATACTTAAATCCATTACCATATTATGTAATAAAATCAAACACTCTGAGATTCTAATATTTATCGTCTCCAAGTATGTCATAGTTTTCAACCAATTCCTCGTACTGGTCATATTTAAGTCACTATAGAATTCTCTTACTCTCTGATAATTCTGTTATGACAATTTGTCAACACCAAGAATCCTTAATTTCATTTCCTCGACTAATCGACTTTATCAGTATATCCATTGCCTATACATATTCCTTGAATACTTATAAATCTCTTCATCCATCAAGCTGACAGGCTAATCTCAATTCTAGTCACCCAAGGTCATGATTCATATGTTAATTCAAAATTGCCATTTACAATCACCAGACATACCAATTAATTCCTTATATGTGATCGTGAACCAATCCCAAAATGTTTGTATTCTGAAATTACTGTAATTATCATTAAATTCCTCGAAATTTGTCGTACTTAGGTTAACATCGAATTCTTTCATTTTCCAATGACATTGTTACATAATTTACCTTGATATCAAAAACCTCGATCAATCTTGTTAATTAACCCTCGAAGAGTCGTCCATCAATTGTTGAAATTCCCAAAGTCTAATCAAATCGAATTCTCAATCTAATTAATGATTCCATAATCAAATTTCAGATCATCTCCACCATACTGACAAATCGATCTCAATCTATCTTAATTAATTTAGTCATCAAATCCATATATATACCAATAAAACAAAGTCAAACAATATTGTTTGACTCCCAAAATGATCTTATTAAATCCAAAGGTTATCTAAGAAGCATATGTTCCTCAATCCTCCACTGACAACTTCTCAACCTCTGGTCAATCACAGGGAACTATCGCACTCATTATAGCTAGTTAACTATATCAGATACTCTTAGAAACAAAATACTTGAATCTCTTAAGTTATCAAATCGACAAAAATTCTCAGTGGCCCTTGCTGGCATCTCACAACGTTGATCCATGCCTTAATGCACATATTAGATAGATAATATAAGTATGCAACGAGGGTGTCAAAATGTTGCCTAATAGACAACCAGAACGCATATACAATGCGAATGCTAGAGTGCTAACAATTGCCACAGTACCAACATACGCATCAGAAGGCTGTATAGAGACAAATAAGACTGACTCAATAGAAGATACATGTGCTCCACACCGACCCAAATAATACAGAAACCTAACGCTCTGATACCACCATTGTCACGACCCATTTTCAGACCATGACATACATTCTACCCAACTTATTCAATTAAAATTGTTATCAAAACATTTGTAAAATATAAAACACTATTTACTAAAATCATATATATATAAAATAAGTTACACAAAACAAAATCATAATATCAACTGAGTAAGAAAATATCAAGGTGTAAATCCAAAAGATAAAATAGACCCAGTAAGCCAACATCATCCTCGGTGTAGAGCTCCAACAAAAAACAAAAGGAGCTCGAACCAATAGGGCACTTACTATCAATGGAACGTCTCACTAGGAGAAGGATACCAGATGGTTGTTGAATGCCAAAAGAGAACCTGAGAAATAAGACAGAAGAAAGCCGACAAGAAACATAATAAAAGGGGTAAGAATCCCTAGTGAGGAAACGACACTCCAAAATGGCACCACGCCTCACAAAAACTTTTTTGAAAACCATTTTAAAATATTGCATGCAGATATAAGTGTGTATACGTATACATGCTAATATAGAATAATAATTCAAAAATCCATTTTGAAATCATTCGCAACCAAAGAAAACAGCAGGTAGAAACGTACACACACACACACACACACACACACACACACATATATATATCATATATCGAACATCTAAAATGGATATGAGACCTGAAACTGACTGATAAATATAAATAATAAGGGTGGACTCTGCCACCAAGTTGATACTGAGTACGTGCGTCTGGCCGGACACACGGCTACTATAAACCCTGGTAACTGGGCCTTGAATGTGTTTTGGTATACCAAAGGCTACATTTACCCTACGTAGCACAGATACTCCAAGCCGAAATGAATAAACATATATATATATAGTACACATGCCAGGTAAAAATCATTTTTCAAAGAATATTTATATACTTTATATAAATATTCAATATCTGAAACTGAGTTAATATGCGAAAAATATTTATAAATCATATAAATATAATTTATCGAAAACGAAAACTGAATATTAATAATCATATAATCTTGATAATTAATTAGCCAAGCCATTATTATTCCATTTTCAGAGAAATATCAAACACAAAAAAAATATAGAATTTAAGAGACACAACCTACGTGTATGAAGCTGCTATTTCACTCACCTGGTATCCAAAGCTATGGATCCAGTCAAGCACCACTAGCAGGTGGCTGATCGTGCTGGCTGAGACAAGAAGCTGAAACGGAATCATATAGAACAAATATAAAAAAATGATGTTGGTACTGTGGTGGTACCAAAATGTATAAAAATTGCAAATGCTGACTTGGACTCTCGCCTAACGCTCAATTCCCCACCTCGAATGAAGATCCAACATAAAAGTCGAAAATCTAACTCCAACATAAAATTATACTTTAGTCTAACTCTCGATTCAACTGACAAAAATAGAAATTAAACACCCATATTAGTCAATCTCAGCCTCAGGAACATAAATGTGAAATTTGTTTCTCCAAAACAACTCAAAATCATTCTTAATTCGGCCAAAACCATACCAATAGCCTAACCAAAGAATCATCAATTCCCTTGTTTCAAATCTTGATCCACGTCTTTCTAATCTTAAACAATCATAATCTATCAACTTACAACATCCATTTTAGCAGAAACATCCCAAAATTTGAACCTTAAGCAATATGGCCCAAAATGAATTTCAAATATTTTAAGCATGAAATGGGCAAAAAGAGAGTTTAGAACTGAAATATTACCTCTTGAGATGTTTAGGAATGGATGAGGAACAAGCAAAAAGAAAGAAGATCGATCTGAGGTTGAAAGAGAGCCAAAAATGCAAATGGCGAACGAAACGGTCAGAGTCTAGGTTTATATAGAAAATGGAAACTCACGTACGTGAATCAAATGTTAAAGTACGTTAGGAGGACCTCACGTACTTTAGAAGCAAATTCACATACGTGATCAGGGTTCAAAATTGTGTTTGGAAGCTTCAGAGTTGGGGGATCCCGACCTCACGTACGTTAGAGAAACTTTCACGTACATGATTCATCTCCAAACCCAGCTCACGTACGTGATCCTTACTCCTCACGTACTTGAATGCACCATACCTTACGTACGTAAATCGAATGGGTAATGTACGTAACACTTGCCTCCAATACACTACTTGATTTTCTTCACTTCCGAACTTGTTTCAATTCATTCTTGAGGCTTTACAACACCTAATCCTTCAAAATTAACACCATTAAACATCATATCATCATCTCAAACACCTAAACACTGACTCAAACAAACCATAATTGGATCAGAACATAGCAGAAATCTATAAGGGGCTTAGTCGGAACTGACGGGCTATTTCAACTAGTGTGTTATATCAGTAAGCATTAATCATCATCTACACGTGTTGTCCACTTCTTTAAGAACATAAACCAAGTCTTGAACTCAACTATACATGTTCCCATTTCTTTTATGCACTTAGATGTGATCCATAGAATAATCAAGTTGCATA
>CAODLS011634321.1:0-14489 GCA_948243855.1 Flueggea neowawraea
AGAGAAAATGTTATTCTTCTAATTTTTCATACTTCACATCCGGCACATCTCTAGGCTGCTTTCAACTTTCGAGGTCAACTTTTTGAAATTGTTGTGCAGGTAGAACGTTTACTATCAGCTGAACAAAAGGCAACAGATTATAAGTCACCTGATGATGGCATTGCTCCTGATCATCGTCCAACAAATGCTTGTACAAGGTAGTTCTTACTTAGCTATCTTGTTTTGAACTTGTAGGCAATCAATTATAATTTTATTGGGGTTGGCATTGGGGAATTAAGTTAGCAGCACACTCAACTATGTTCATCAATCAATCATTTTTTTTTAGTTGCAAATAAATAACTTCATTTCATATTCGATAGCCACACAAACAGTGTAGAGTTGGTCTCTTGGTCAAAAAAGGGGGCAAAGTTTCCAGTTATTTGTGTTCCATTTATCCATTAATAGTTCTTACATGACCTTATTTTACACCTTAAATAGTCTGACAATACAAGAATTCGTTTATTTTCATTATGTATAGGAAATCCAGCTTCATATTTTGGTAGCAGAAAATTGAAATGTGTTTTATTCTTGATATTGATAAGTTTCCCTATTCTTATGGATAGAGTTGTGGCGTACCTTTCACGTGTCCTTGAAGCTGCATTCACTGCATTAGAGGGACTTAACAAACAAGCATTCCTAACTGAACTGGTACGTCCCCTCTTCTGAGATATCATTATGCTTGTGTAGATAATTGCTATGTTGAACCAACTTTGTTTTCAGTGTTTGTTGGTCATCATCATTTTGACTCACGTGATTGTGGCCATGCTGTTGCTGCGGCCTATTTGGGTTTTTTCCCCTGTTTGCATCAACCTTGTAATCAACTAACCACTAGTTTGCTACTATTTTCCAGAATATTTTCTGTACTCATTTTTCCAATACCTGCTTCACAATTGAATGTTCTGATATTATCTCATACCTGAAAATTGTTTCGGGGAAAAGTTTGCTGGAGTTTATACTATCTGTCATTGAGAATGAACTGTTTTCACCTAAAACTGTATAGAGGCTCTAGGCTATTTAATTTATCACTTTTCCCTAATATTAATATTATTTCCTTTCTTTCATAATATAATAATTGGTGAGAACATTTTCATTTATATTTTTAATATTTACATGGTGATATTTGTTGTTTTAGGGCAACCGTTTACATAAGGGGCTGCTTAATCATTGGCAGAAGTTCACCTTTAATCCCAGGTAATTTACCATCAAAACACCTAAAGCTTTACTTTTAGAGTCGTCCTTCTCTCTATCTCTACATGGATGATTGGTGACTGCATCTATGATGTTGGCCTAAGTTCTTTTGTCCAACTTTATGAATTTTATTTAAGCATGAAAAGCTGTGATCCATTTCCAGAATATAAAGGCATCTCTTGGTTCACTGATGTATACTTCTAGGAAGTTTACTTCCTGATTCTTTTCCTGAGAAATTAACTTCTTGGGATTTGCAAAAGTTTCTTGTTTGGTTCACATATTAAATCCTCAGAACTTGAGGAGTAAATAAGTGATATATCTACAGTAATTTTTTTTATGAATAAAATTGGCATATATTTTTTTCAACTCAAAAAGTTCTCACTTCTTTACTCTGGTCAAGGAAATCACCTCTGTGGTCGAAAGGGAACAAACGCTCAGCTTCCTAATGACAGAAATGTTTACAGTGGACAATTTTTGTTCATACTATTTTCTTTGTTCTTAGTTTTTCTTCCCAAGCATGGCTGACTAGTCATTTAATTTTTTTTAATTTGATCTTCCACAGTGGAGGACTGCGGCTAAAGCGTGACATAACTGAATATGGGGAATTCGTCCGCAGTTTTAATGCTCCTACTATTGATGAAAAGTTTGAACTGTTGGGCATGTGAGTTGCAACATATTTATTAGTTTCCACATTGCATCCCTTTCATTTGCCATTTTTTTACTCTGTTGACTGCGTTCATTCTTCCCTCTTTGCAGAATGGCCAACGTATTTATTGTTGCTCCTGAAAGCCTTTCCACTTTGTTTGAGGGTACACCCAGTATCCGTAAAGATGCACAAAGGTACAATCTGTAGTATTGCTTTGCATTTCATCGGGCAAAACAGAAGTAATTTACAGTTGGTGTCTGTGCTTAATGCAATCTTTAGCCCAACTACCCACTAAATTTAGCCGCTTTTTTTTTATAAAAAAAATCTCATTGTAGTTGGAATGAGCCACAAAGGTCCTTTATTTGTTTCTCTCACTAAGCCCATGTGCTTTTCAAATTGCAAGATGGTGATCTTGCTCTCCTAATACTCTTTAGTACAGCATTCTTGAAGCCTTTCTAAAATGCTAATGCTGTATGAAGACATCAAACATTGTGACCCTATGAGCTTGTTTCCATCTGATGACATTTTTTTTCCTGCCAATTCAGGTTTATTCAGCTTAGGGAGGACTACAAGAGTGCAAAACTAGCATCCCGACTTAGCTCCTTGTGGAGTAGCTCTAGTTGATAAAAAACAGTGACAGATTTACAAAACTTCGATGTTTCTTAGATTATTAACATCAACCAGTGAATATGTTGTGTCACGCAGCTACAAGTGGATAACTTCTTCAAATTGGATTGTTTTATCGGTACCATAGTTGCATAATGACGCTGGTGGAAAACAGAGCTTGCAGAGCACCGAGCACATTCTTTTGGTCACTGAGATTGGTTTGAGTTTTCTTTTTAACCTTATATATTCCTTCTCTTCCCTGCCCTCTGTTTCTTTTTCTCTTTGCAAATGTACGTTATATTGATGGCAAGATGAAAGCAATTTTCAACGGTTCGTTTATGTGCTCGGTTTGCTGTTTTTACTTTGACCCTTCTGAACAAAGATTATACGTATCGTCCTCTGTATCCTTGTAAATCATACTCTTATTAGGGTTTATAATTACACCAGGTGTGATTTGATTTGTTGCAGTGGTTGATGTATACTGGAGATGAATATTCTTTATGCTTGTAATTTTTAAATTAGTTTCATTGTGATTGACCCATTTGTTGAAATTATCAATCTTGATATGGCTTTTGATCCGTTTTCCCCCTTTTTTGAGCAATTTCTTAGGGTGTGGGAAGACGTCCTATTTTAGGGTCTTGAATGTTAATCCCTTGAGCCAACTTTATTTGACTAGATATGGCTTTTGATAAGAGCTTATCTTAATGTTGTTCTCTCTTTCTTGATCATGAAAAAACAAAGTTTGTTTTAATCAAATAGATATGAACTAGAAAATTTGCTTAACAAACAAATTTAGCTTCTCTCAACAAAAATAAGTTTGTGACAAAATCAAATCAACGAGTGGAAACTTGTAATCTAAATTTTAAACGAATCAAGTTCGGGTTAAATTCAAGCTCAAACATGAACTCCGATTTGTTTTTTTTTTTTTATAAATTCAGTTTGGACGCTGCAAAGTTAGTATGGTTCAGACTCAATTTGATTACATTCTTACACATGCAAAGTAAATATGTCGGTTTCTTTTTCGATCTGTTTAGATTGAAGAACTCGCATCAACTCGAAGAAACTAGACAAAATAAGAGTTCTTGCGTGGAGAAACTCTATATGTGGAAGTTCTGGTCGCAGTCCATGCAAAAAGTCGATGTGTACTACTACAGGTTTAACTCCACTATGTGTGCAAGTTACTGTATGTAGTCGTGTCTATGGAGAAAACACATCATCAAGGGAATAGAGTCATTCTAATGATGATGGCTGCACCAATGAAGGCTAAAATTGCAAGCACAAGTTTTACCTTCACCATGTTCATGAATCACAAAAATGTGGCCAAAACAACAGAAGTGTGTTGATATGAGCTGGTGATGGAGACACTTGGCAATGATTATGGGTTGTGGTGGGGTGTTTGTATCCTATTTTTACTAGTGTGGCACTTCTATCTCTCCCCCACTATTAAGTGCTCAATATAGAGAGAGAGATGGAGAGAGGGTTTTGTTGGAGAATTTTTTCGGGGATGCCTTGGTTGAGTTTGGAGAGCGAAAGCGAGTTGAGGTAAGAGAGAAAACAACACCAAGATTTATAGTGGTTCAGCCAATCATGCCTACATCCACTATCTAAGTCTCATTTAGGATTTTCACTATCCCGAAAATTGATTCCGGCTCAATCCAACAAAACCTTACACCAAGGTTGATTGCGACTCACACCTTTAAAGCCAACAAGGTTGATTACGGCTCACACCTTAAAAGCCAACAAGGTTGATTACGGCTCACACCTCTAAAACCTAGACAGGGTTGATTCCGACTAATACCTTTAAAGCCTTACAATGTTGTTTTCTCTAGGTTTACAACAAACCTTTCTCACTCTCAAAGAGTATACAAAATGTTTACAAAAAATGAAAGCTCTATGCTAGGAGTACATGTGTTTGATTGATGCTCTTGATCTTCTCTCTAACTTGAATTTGGTGTTTTGGAGTGAGGGGAATGATGAAAATGATTGGGACTTGAATCCATATGATCATCCACATTTTTTTGTCATTCATTGATGTATTATAGCCATTCTAATCAATATGACCATTGGTGGTGAGAATATGACAGTTGGAATGCATTTCTGTCCGTTGCCGCTTCCTGGGTTGATAATTTACTCGAGAGACACCTTTCGATTACTCGAGTGATCTGCTGCATTGATTACTCGAGTGACACTTATTGTTACTCGAGTGAGACAGCTTCAGCTCGTATCCCATTCCTATACTCTTCGTGCATTACTCGAGTGATGACTTGGCTTATTCGAGTGAAATAAACTGGGCACAAATGTTACTCGAGTGAATACGCATCTTACTCGAGTGAGGATTTGACAATATCATTTTGTTCATCATCAAAATACATAAATGATCTTTAATGTTGATCACTCATGATCCAATAATCTCCCCTTTTTGATGATGACAAAACTTTTATGAATTTAAGCGCTACATCAAATGCAATGAATTTGATCAATGATTTCTTCATTGTCAAGAGGTTAGGAGAAAAAAAATTAGGAGATCATATCAAAAAATTTAAAATTTTCACTCCCCTTATGAAAAATAATTTGTGCATCAGTTAAAAATATTTTGAATACATCATTCTCCCATTATCAAAAATGATTTGAGAAAATTTTTTAAAACTTCTTTTTTCTCCTTATATAAATCAAAACAACATATAAAAAATGAAAGGCATTGAGTAAAGTGAAAAGATAGTACCAAAATTGACATCTCCAATAATGTAGGATATTTGCTCCAATGATGTTAAGCTTTCTTGAATGGAGACCCACTTTGATACCACTTGTTGGAGAATTTTCCCGGGATGTCTTGGTTGAGTTTGGAGAGCGAAAACGAGTTGAGGTAAGAGAGAAAACAACACCAAGATTTATAGTAGTTCAGCCAACCATACCTACGTCCACTAGTTAAGTCTCACTTATGATTTTCACTATCTCGAAGATTGATTTCAGCTCAATCCAACAAAACCTTATACCAAGGTTGATTGCGGCTTACACCTCTAAAACCTAGACAAGGTTGATTCCGGCTCCTACCTTTAAAGCCTTACAATGTTGTTTTCTCTAGGCTTACAACAAATCGTTCTCACTCTCAAAGAGTATACAAAATATTTACAAAAAATGGAAGCTCTATGCTAGGAGTACATGTGTTTGATTGATGCTCTTGATCTTCTCTCTAGCTTGAATTTGGTGTTTTGGAGTGAAGGGAATGATGAAAATGATTAGGACTTGAATCCATATGATCATCCACATTTTTCTGCCCTTTCTTGATTGATTTATAGTCATTCCAATCAATATGACCGTTGGTGGAGAGAATATGACAATTAGAATGCATTTTTATTCGTTGCAGCTTCCTGGGTTGATGATTTACTCGAGTGACACTTATTGTTACTCGAGTGAGATAGCTTCAGCTCGTATCCCATTCCTTTATTCTTCGTGCATTACTCAAGTGATGACTTGGCTTACTCGAGTGAAATAAACTGGACACAAATGTTACTCGAGTGAATATGCATCTTACTCGAGTGAAGATTTGACAATATCATTTTGTTCATTATCAAAATATATAAAAGATCTTTAATGTTGATCACACATTATCTAACAGATTTAGTGGAGGGGTTGGGTTGGTTTCTGGATGGTTATCTATCTTCTTTGATACCAATTGTATGGTATCAATCAAATTCAAATATACATGTCCTTTGCTTCCAACACATCATAGTCATGGAACAATTTATTTTCCCCCAACTTAAGTTGTAACAAAGTCTACATTAGTACACTTGAATAATTTAAATAAAATTGTCTCAAAAATATCTACTTAAAACTACAGATCTCAATCTTACGGTCATCTTTTTTAGCATATAATTTTGTAGATTTTTATATAAATCTCATTGAGTCTTAGGTTTGCTCCAACTCTATAATGAAGCGTTTTTCTTCATTCTAAAGTTTTTTTGTTAAGTAAGTTTTAATTTTAAAATGAAGTCATTTTTAATACTTAAAGGTTGAAAATTCAATTTTCACCAGAATCAATGAAAAAAATTGCAAGAAAGAAATTGCTGGATGGTTACCGTCATCTTCTATCGATAAAACACAACAATCTCATGTTTTTGAGATATGGGAGACCCCACAAATCACCATAAAATGGCCATGACTTATCGATTGTATGCCAATTTCAAGCTTTTTTAGGTCTCTATCTAGTATCTCCCTCCATGCTCCTATCAAATCTCCAAGTCCTAACTGAAGTTTTTTTCAAAGGCTACCTACTTGTTCAACTCCAATTCCTAACTAGATGGATAGAATTGAAGAGGTAGTGGCATTGCTAAATGGAAATCTCTGACCAACCAAAAATGAAAAAAGCATATATATATCAAACCAAGACGATAAATTACAAGCCTGACATACAAGACAGGAAGACAACAAAATAAAAAAGAATATTTAGCTGCCAAACCCATCCTCCACGAAAGGTATCATTAACAAGTGCTTCACTACTCTTTGTCAAACACTAAAATTTGAAAAAAGTGTTAAGGAAAAAAAAGAAGAATGTGCAAAAGCAGAGGCATAAGTTATATTGTGAGTGGAGGTGGACCAATTCTGAAAATGGGTTACTCTCTTCTTCATTGCCATCATCACCATTTAGCATAGAACATAACTAGGAAGTAGGAAATATGAATTCCTTTTCCATTGATCCAAAAGAATGGTTAGCATTTTTAAGGATCAATCAATGAATGTATAAGTTAGCTCCTAGTTCCACACCGTATACAAGATTTGGCAATCGATGAGGTGCTTATAAAAAAAACTACGGGGTGTGGGGCAATTGTGTATTGTGATGGTCCTAGTAAGCAAAAAGATTAAACTAAAAATATGTGGTATTTTTTTTTGATATATTGATAGTGGTATATAGTGTATTTGATAAATTAAGTACATTGTATAAAATAAAAAAATAGCACCTTTTTTTTCTTTGAGAATTTTAACATCTAAATGTGCTATATACTACCAATAAAAAGACTACCACATAAATAGTTTATGTTTAAGTTACAACTTGAGTTTTGTGTCATTGAATTGGGTGGGTCGTGAGAAGTGTTTAATCAATTCTTGTGAACCGTCTTTACCAGCAAAGTTAAGGTTTTGAAACTCAATCATATCATGTTTAACTTATTCTATGAGGTAAATTAAAAAAAAAGATAAAATAAATTTGCTTTGTGTTAAATGTAACCCGCTACATTTTTTGTCATATAAATTAAAAAAATAATTTATTTGGAAAAAAACTTTAAATTTATTTTCAGAAAATTCCCATTCATTAAATTAAACTCAACATTTGTTTCTTGTAAAAAGCTAAATTTGTCACGTTAATAAACTTTATTAATAAATGTATCAAGTAAGAGATATTATACATCATATCAAACTTCTCTTTTCTTTTTTTTTTTAGAGAAAGAAGGTGATACCTCTTAGAATTTATTAATATCCTCACTTATAGTGGAGGAAAACCGTGGTTAATTCTCTTTTATTTATAAGAAATGAGCTTATAATTTGTAATGGACAAAAAATAAATGAATCTACACCAAAAGATTTATTATTCATTGCTACTAAAGTTGACTCTAACACTAAAGAGTCACGAATTTACTTCTCAGTAAAAAAATAATAATTAAAATGATTTATAAAAAAATATAAGGGCATCTCTACTCCTTAACATCATCAAAATGTTGATGAGTCTGTCACATCAGCAATTCACTAACTCCTCACTCGTTATATTATTTTTCTCTAATAGTCAACCTTATATTATATTCTATTATGAGACCCACAATCACTTCACTCATTATTCAATTTATTTACAACATACAAATAATAATAAATATAATTATTTGACATAAATATTTTGTGAGTTAATATTTGGGTTAAAAATAATATATAAATATATCTATCATAATTATGTAATTGAATTTTTAAAAATGATATTTTTTAAAAATAAAATAATTCATAGATCAAATAAATATTTAAATTAAAAAATATATTTATTAATGAGAAGAGATTTGAATTAACCAAATAAAAATAAATTATGCATAATAGTAAATTATATAAATAACCCATACTTAGCCTTAAAAAATAAATTATTCAACTTAAGAAATTACATAAATAACAAAAAATATAAAAATACACTAATTTTCATCTCGAGTCTTCCTAAAATTTTTACAATGCTATTGTGATAAATAAAAAAAAAGAAAAAAAAAAGTAACAGTAAAGAAAAAAGAAAGAGAAAAAAAATAAAAAAAAAAATATTTTAAGCAGGTGGTCTGCTTGATGCGCTTCATGTCTGTGCATCAAAACACGATGCTCTCTTTAATGGGAGAGCATCATCCACGTGGCCCATCAACCTGCACAATAACCCTGCAGTAGGGTTGCTCTAAGCTTATTGATCCAAGACGATATGGTTAATCAAAATTTTGATCTTTCAAAGCATAAAATGAATATTATTTATTTATCGCATTCATTACTAGTAAGGCATTATTATTAGCTCAAAGTGCAACCCTCACCTCCAAGTAGGGAAGAATCAATATATAGAAGACGTAAAAAAAATATTAATCATAAAAAAATATTTTTAATTAAAAATTAATAAAATAACAAACAAACTAATAACTATTACATGGAATAAAAAATTAAAAAAAAGATTATGGGTTGACATTTTATTTTATTTGTTAAACAATATAAATTTTGTTATTTAACACGATTATGGGTTGACAAAATGCTATTATTTATTTTAATTAAAAAATAAGTCAAATATAATCGTAATATAAATATTTTTTCATTAATAATTAATAATAAAAACACAAATAAAAAACATTACACTGAGAAATTCTTAAAAATACACACAACAATAATTGAAAAGAAAATAAAACAATTATTCAAAGATTTTCTAAATTCGTATATTACTCTCACAAATGCTTGATTAATGCATTGTAAAGTAAAATATGTACATCTTTGCCCTTAATTTGTTTATATCGTGCAATGAATTGTTCAAATCGAACATTTTCATCTTGTGTCAATTGAACTGTTGGGATTGACACATTATTTGCATCAATGATTGGTGCATGGAGATCTCGTTCATCTTCAATTATCATATTGTGCATGATAATGCACACAACCATTATATCATGCAAGACATTTTTGCTCCAAAAACGTGTTGGTCTTGCGACAATTGCGAAATGAGATTGTAGCACTCCAATTGCAAAACGTATTATCTATCTTAATTATGCTACATATTTTGATATTTTTATTGTTGTAGTATCTTTTTTTTTTTTTAAATTAGTTTAGACTTAATGTTATAGTATGAATCTACTATGTTTTATTTTATACTACAATATGTGCATTTATTTTTTAATATAATTTATTTTTATGAATTAACTAATATTATATTTAAACTAATTGGTGAATTCAATCTTGACGGTATATTATAGTGAATTCAGAATTTCCAATTGGGTTGAAGAGTAATTTTTAGGTGCGCAACAAGCAACAGCGTCCAATATCTATACCTGAATTGATCAAAATCAATGACATTGTCCTCTAAAAAAATCTCGAGAAAAAAAATAGAGCGAAAAATAGAGTTGTTATAGTACACCTTCAAATTTAGAGGGACGTTGTAGCAAACTCCAAATTTGGAGGTGAAAATAGAGGTGGATTGGAGTGAATATAGAGGCAAAAATATAATTTTCTCTATTTTTAGAGGTTGGTTAGAGATGCTCTAATTCCTCTATATAGTAATTTTCTTCTTTTTATTAAACTTTCTTGGCAATTAGTATAGTCCAGGAGAGAAGAAAACTTCTTTAGAGATTGGTGGAAACTCACACCAATAAATCTCAAAACGAGAATGAAACATAAAGAAAGTCATATTATATAAACCCTTGACTACTTGAATTTAGGTCAATAGAGAGAAGTGATTTCGATATAGGTCAACAAATACAAAATAAAAGATAAATTTTAATACCAAAAATGGAAGGTTCGAACTCTAGCAAAAGCACCTCATAGGAGGTGGTCCAGCGGTAGAGGCTCTGGTTCGTGCGCCTAGATATCAGGGTTTGAGACATAGTGTCTCCTTTGATTTTCGGGGCAAATCTTCGGTTATCCCCGTGGATTTATTTAGCTACTGCTCTTAGCGAATGTCGTGGTGACTGATTACCCTGGCTATTACAGCGCAAAAGAACATTCCACGACGAATAGTAAATATCTGCATAGTCACGTCCAATAAAAATAATATTACTACTCATAACTTCCGATTCCTTTTTTAAAAAAACTCTAGCAAAAGCAATTGAAATGACTTATTAAAAAAACGCAAAATAAGAGGTCAATTGAAAGTTATGAATAAGAAAAAGAAATATGACATGTACACTATGCTGCCATTTGCCTCCATAGATTTGCGCGCTGTGGCCTCTGTCCGCTCTTTGCTGTTGACTGTTTCTCGTTTGGTTTTGGGTTTTGAGAGCATCCCACCAAAACTCTTCAAACTTTTTTTTTAAAATATAATATTTTATTTTATTAGTTATTTTAAATTTTAAATAATTTTTTATTACAATTTAATTTATTTTTTATATTTTATTAATAAAATAACTAATAATTTTAATAAATTTATAATTTTTATTTAAATTTTAAAATTATTATTCACTCTTTAATACTATTTATCTACTTTATTAATAAAATATTTATTTTTTAATATTTTTTCTCTCTAATACAAAAATTTAAAAAAATTAACACACAAATAAAAATAAAATAATATATTTTAACTCTCTATTTTAGAGAGACTGTTAGTTATGCTCTGATATAGTATTCTTCTCAAATATTATTACTCTCTCATTATCAAGTATTTATTTTTTGATAGTTTAAATTAATATATTATACATTTAACTGTATTTTATTATACTATTATTTTTAAGTTGATATTCTATTTTGTATTATTTAAAGTTACACTTAATAATAAGTATACTTTTTGAGATCTTTAATTATTACTGAGTGCGTTTTACAACTATGTACAATTTCTAATATTTGAAGGCATTCATAGATGATATGGTGTACGTACTGGGTTCATATCCTCTCAACATATAAATTCTCGACCAGGGAAGTCACTCACTAGGTAAGCCATTCTCTCATTGCTCAGCCACTTTATGTTTGGTATCCAACAATATATAGCATATAATATGTCCTACCGAAAATGTTTGTTTGACCCATCAGCATTTTCCTCGTCATAGTTGTAATTTTATTATTTTAATGATGGTAATCATGAGATGTTAGCGTGAGAATTTACATTTTTACGATTGTGTAAATAGCGACTTTGTCTCATATAAAAATTAATAGCCCATTTTTTCCATCTTTTTTATTTTAACATGCAAGGATATTTTTAAAATTTTATAATCAATAATAACAAACAAAAATATTTATACCATTATTAAGTTTTACTATTATAAATTATAAAAAATTTTATATGATAACTACTAAATATAGAAAATATTGTGACGTCAAAGGAGCCCTAACTAGTTAGATCACTTTAATATGAATTTCATAATTTTGGTGTACGGCAGTAAGGATTTCCAAAGAGTAAATTTAGAATCATTGCATGTAGACATGAACCACTAAAATTATTTAAAATAAAAAATAAAAAAAACGAGCTTCATATTAATGACAGCGAAATATAAAAATATAAAATAATAATAGAGTGAGCTCCAAATTTGGATCGCTTTGACTATGAGTTAAAGGTCAAGCAAAAGAAGACAAAAACGAAGCAGTGAGTTCAGTTGAAGTTCAACCCACCAAGTGGACGACCCCACACGCTTGCAACTTACATACTCATTATAATACTAATTTATTCTTTATAAAAAAATATAATAATAACAATAATTTATTCACCAAATTGATTCCAACAACATTAATATCCAATCGGTTGTTAATTTGGTGGTAAAGCCAGTTTTTGTGTCATAAAAATTATACATAAAGTATTAACGGTTCTTTCTATTTTTATTCGGTTCTTATTCTTTAATAAATAAAATATTTAATTAAAACCGATATACTTACCACTATAAATTGTTAAAATTATTAATAGAGGTAAAGCGAGCTTTCACTATGCTATTGGGGTATGAGCTTGAAAATAAAATTTTAAATTTAGAAAATATGGTTATGTGTTCAAAATCAACTATTTCATAGAAAACAGAATATTAAAATTGTTCTATATTCTATTTCGAAAAAAATTTAACATTATTAGCTATAATGTTAAATAAAACATACATGCCCCCAAATTATATGATTATCTTTTTCTTTTTGCAATCAATTATAATTTATCATCGATGTGATACTCAACCTCTCATTGTTGATAACTTACTATGAATAAAATTTTTCATTTAAATATGTTGTACAAGTATGAGATTTAGAATATTGGAACATTGTTAATTATTTATCATGTAGTTTGACATTTGTACTTATAATTTATATTTTTCAGCTTAAAATGTCTAATTTAATATTCGAACTATGAATTGGCTATATTTTAATTTTTATACTTACATAATTGTGATTCATATACTGAAGTCTCCAACACTAAAAAGTTGAAAGTTTGATTCCCAGTAAAATAATGCATATAAATAAACTTATTTGGAACCACAACATATAATATATAATATTTTTTAATAATTAGTAATAAATAAATAATAAAAAGTAAAAAAATAATATATTTTTTAATAAAATATTATATATTATATATTATCCTAAATATGATATATGCTATCTATGTCAAACTAGTCCAAAATATTTTGCTTGGAGTTTAGGGTTGTGCTTCCAACTATGTCCAGAGCATCATGAGCCGTTAAAATTGCCAAAAGAGGATCTGATCGTCAATCATTCTGAGAAGAATCTGGACCGTCCGATCTCCAATCATCGGATTCGCAAGAAAGAGAACCTGAATCACAAGGCACGCGATGCTGCTAACGGCAGGCAATAGGCATGATTATTCCTTTCTCATATTTGGGTTTCTACAAATATTCGTCCCTAAACTATAACATAGATAGCGTATTGGTCCTTCATCGATACTATCTCAATATTTCATCCTTAACTAGTGGTTTGACTCATTCACGTCACCTTATCCTCGTGCACCCTCACGCGCTATCTCCTTTCTTTTTTATTTTCTTTTATTTTTTTGGTGTGACAATTGTCGCACTTTCCTGCTACTATTAGTCAGCGCAGAAATGGTCGAGTATCTAAATTACTGCACTCGCTCTCTGCAGAATACACGTGTTGCGCTTATCTTTTTGCAACTTTCCGTCATTGGAAGAGGGAGTATATTTTATAATGGGAGTGGAATTAGTGAAATTATGAGTGGAAATATAATTGACCTTTATATTTAAATTATATTATTGACCTTTATTTCGTTCTGTCTTTTCTTTTGCTTATAGTCTCTCATTTCTTTTATTAGTTTGGATTTGGTTGGTTGAGGAATTTCCATAATGATTTTATGTAAATTATTTTTACTTGAGAAATTAAGGAAGTTTGGTCTTTTTTATTTTTGATTAAATCACTCAATTTTCAGATTTTTTTTATATTTGATTAATTTGAATTTAAAGTGGTTACTAGAATCTTTTTTCGGGAGTAAAACTCTTTCTAACAAATTTTAGATCTTCTTTCATTACTATAATTTAAATTTGAGGTTTGTATTTTTTTTTGAAAAGTTTGTGTAACTCCATTATAGTTTTTACTGCTTAAGGTCATATAATAGAATGACATTAATTTGTTAAAAGAGGAAAATTTCTAAATTAGATTAACATTAAAATATACGGCAACTACTTTATATTAGTACTAAATATATGTTTTTTTCACTCATTTCAACGAACTGAATCCTAACTAAATTTACAGATAAGCATGAGGAAGTAAATATTAATTTCACTAGGGTGAATTGAGTGAAAAATCATGTGAACATCATTGTTTTGAAAGGTTATTATTTTCCATAATTGCACAATGTGAAAATACCAAGTTGATTGAG
>CAODLS011634449.1:0-27548 GCA_948243855.1 Flueggea neowawraea
TCGAATTGTTCAGGATGGGCTTGTGTTCAGGCAGAATTTTTCGATTAGGTCGTATGAGATTGGTGCGGATCGTACTGCGTCTATAGAGACGTTAATGAATCATTTACAAGTATGATCGAGTGTTTGATTTGTCGTTTGAGTTTTTTCTTTTAATACTTGTGAAAGTGTTGTGCTTTACTAACGTAAGTGGTTTTTTCGTTTAACTGAAGGAAACGGCGCTTAATCATGTGAAAACTGCGGGCCTTCTTGGAGATGGATTCGGTTCGACACCAGAAATGGCTAAAAGGAACCTAATATGGGTGGTTGCCCGGATGCAGGTTCTGGTTGATCGCTATCCGACATGGTATAGAAAATGCAACTTGTTTTGATGTACTTTCTGAGTTCATGTTCCTTCTGTTGTCTTTAGGTTCAGCATGTGTTAATTGTTTTGCATCCTTTCTGAATAATGACAAGCTCTATATCTGTCTTTTCTTGACGCCAGTGAAATTGGTGAACATAGTTTGATGGACTAAATTTGTTTCTTGGCTGTAGGGGTGATGTAGTTGAAGTAGATACGTGGGTGAGTGCATCAGGAAAGAATGGCATGCGTCGTGATTGGCATGTCCGTGATGGTAATAGTGGTCAAACTCTAACTAGGGCCTCCAGGTGGGAAATCATTTATTGCAATTTGATCCAGGGCGTTGTTTTGCAATTGTTTCCTCTTGCTGGTTACTAATTTGTTAAATAATTTGCAGTGTCTGGGTGATGATGAATAAAGTGACGAGGAGGTTGTCAAAAATTCCAGAAGAAGTTCGAGGGGAAATAGAGCCTTACTTTTTGAACTCCAATCCTATTGTGGCCGAGGATGGCAGAAAACTGCCAAAACTTGATGACAACACAGCAGACTATGTTCTCAACGGTTTAACTGTAAGTAAACATTCACATTATTTGTCTTGGTGTTCAGTTAAAATAATTGGTTGTTAATTTTCTGCCAACAATTGCATTCTCATTGTGACATATTCTCTCCTTTTTCAGCCTAGATGGAATGATCTAGATGTTAACCAGCATGTTAACAATGTGAAGTACATTGGCTGGGTCCTTGAGGTAACATTGTTTTACCATGAATGTATCAGTTTTATTCTTTTGATCATTTCCTGTCACTCTGCATTTTTTTGAGAAAGAAATTTGTGGATTCTTCTATTTCTTACTTTTTGGTGGAAAAGGAGTTTGCAAAAGCAAATGCAAGCTTTATTCCAGATATAGTTTAAATTATCTATGCAACACAGGAAAAATTCTCAAAGTTTATGATATATATGTCGACATTTATATATGGTGCTAATTGCGAACTAACAAGGAATGAATCTGAAGTTTTCCGTGTTGGGAGTGAATGCCCGTGATAAATGTTGACTTTAGGCTTTAGCATCATTGTGGTAGTTAGGTTGGTCCAGGTTTCACATTGGCTGTGTGGTGTGTAGATATGTGATTAGAGTTTCATACCCAAACTAGTTACCTGTACTTGGATAATTTTTGGATCTGGTAGTTGACTTAGTGATAGCACCAGAGATTTGCTATTCAAATTTTATCTCACAACACAGACACACACGCAAAAGAAGCATTCAAAAATATGGAAAAAAAAAATTGAGCTGCAATACGGGATAAAGCCCAATAAAATATCCGTCATGTTTAATGATTACTTTTGTTTCAAAAGGAAGTCTACCACATGTCCTTATAAACTGTCGACTCTGACAGGTTATCAGGATAATACACTTCATTGATAGGGCTAGATACTAGCAGAGTCAAGTTTTGGAGTGTTCAAGCTCGACTCGTCTAAAATCTATCGAGTTCTCTCTCTTGAGCTCAAAATCTTGTTCAAGCTCGGCTCGTCGTAAGGCTAGAGAGCTTATTTGTGAGCTTTTCGAACTTGCCTCAACAAAGACTCAAATACATTTGTGGACAAAATTTTCTAGTTCAGCTTTGAAAATAACTCTAAAAATAATATAATCAAATTTAGGTTAGTTCAATAAAATTATACTGAGCATGTAATTGAAAACTATTAGAAATTTCAATTTGTTTCACAAGTTCAATATAATATTAGATCATCTTATGCGAGCATACTTAGAGTTTTATAGACACGATCAATTAATGTAAGTTTGAACTTTTGTTGATGTGGTCCAAATATTAAATACTATTCCAAATATAAACATTTTTTTCATAATTTAGTTTAATACACACACACACACACACATATATATACATATATATATATATACGCACGTGTATATATATATATATATACGAGCCTACATGCGAGTATGATCATGAGCTTACAAATGAGTTTGTTCACAAGCTTTTGAGCTGAGATTTTGGGTGTAAACGAGCCTAAAATTTTGTTCAAGCTCGGCTTATTTATTATCGAGCCAAGTCGTGAGCGAGCTTTTATCGAGCAGAGTTCCAAGCCTCTCTCGAGCAGCTCGGCTCATTTCCACCCCTATTCATCGCCCACCTACATTGCTGAGATATTTTTAATTTAGTTCATCCTGTCCCAGCCTTGAATAAAATAGTTAGTAGTTTCTAAAAGGTGGTGAGGAGTTACTCTCATGCAAGCAGACACATCCAAATTTTGTGTGGGGCTGAAGGATTGTTGCATGAATCTCTCTTGGTGGGGCCATGTGCAAATTATTGGTTGAATAAGTTTTAATTACAGTAGTTTGTTTGGATAATTAGCATATTAATATCTAAGCTCAATTTAATAACTTGTGTGTTCATTCTTTACGGATGTCACTGTGGTTGTGATTTCACTTTTACATCATTGCGTATGATGCCCAAAAATGGATTCTGTGACACTGTACAAACGCGGGACAAATCAAATCGGCAAAAAATAATATATACTGAGTGCATTTATGGTTGTGACGTGAGATTGCTGCATATTTTGATATCTTCAGTTTGTTTTATCAAATCCAATGCAGAAAATTCGTAGTATTGGATTGTACTATGATTTGTGTTTGTTATTCCGAATTCTGATCTTTTTGTTTGAAGCAAACCTCTGTATTCTCATGTTTTGAAAGTTAATTTCTTTCTTTGGTCTAAAAAAATGACCTAAAACTACCTTTTGTTCTGGTTGTTACAGAGTGCTCCTCTTCCAATTCTGGAGAGCCACGAGCTCTCAGCTATGACTCTGGAGTACAGGAGGGAGTGTGGAAGGGACAGTGTGCTGCAGTCCCTGACCGCTGTCTCTGAAAATGGCATTGGAAACATAGGAACTGCTGGTGAGATTGAATGCCAGCATCTCCTTCGACTCGAGGATGGTGCTGAAATTGTCAGGGGAAGAACAGAATGGAGGCCCAAACATGCCAACAACTTCAGCAACATGGGTCAGATTCCGGCCGAAAGCGCATAAAAGCTCTCTATCTCCCTGCTGGCCGAAAACTATCAGGCATGGCATTGTCCTCTCCCATGCCTAACCAGTACCCCTGTAGAATCCTGCCTGTGTTTCTATCATATATGTTCTTTTATACATATAAATATATATATTCCTTCTAATTTCTTCGGAAAGAAAGCCGCCGTAAGCGCCATTGTAATTAGCTATCAGAACGCTCTCAATTCTGAAATAGTTCTTTAGTAGGAGGATCTTGGTCATGGAACATGAGGAGTTGATGTGTTTAACTGGAAGAGAAGCTCATAAAAGTTTACTTGCCAACTGCATATATTGAATATGGTGGATCCTGATGCACAATGTGGAGGAGCTGCACTAAGCTGTCTAATGTCTCAACTGTGGAATGCAGGGTTGAGGGTAGTTCAGGTTTATGGCCTTCTTTATTTGGGGAGCACATGTATATTTTTCTTTTCTTTTTTATTTATTTATTTTTGCATGTCACTTCTGTATTCTTTTATGGCTGGATTTGCGAGTGAACAAGGTTTTCATTTGTTGGATTTGTGGATTAGTATTTGTTGTGGGGAGAACGTGTGCAATCATTCTTTATTCTGTCTTTGGTAGGTGTCTAACTTCTTGATTATTATGTTCCAGCAAGGACTCTTGCCTTTCCCATGTGAGCTTAATAATTGACGAATGTTTAAATTTTGGCGTAGTAGTTTTTGGGTAATGTTTGATTATAGAAATAGATTGTCTAAATAAGGACTAATATATAATTTACCTTCTAAACTTGTACGGTTTTTTTACTAACACTTTGAATTTTTAAAGCATTTAATTTATTTCTAAATTTGTTTAAACTGTTTTAACTACTTTCTAAACTTAAATTGTCTTAATTATTTTCTAAATTTGATTAAATTGAGTAATTTATGATTTTTTTTAATTTGTTACGGGTTTATTACGAGGTTTTTTAATTTTTTTTGACTTTCTACGTCTAGGAATGATAATTTGAAGGTAAACTGAAAGATTTTGAGATTCAAATATATTGAAAAAATTATTAGTTGAAAGAATTTTAACAAATTCAGAGGATAAATTGAACATTCACAAAGTTTATGGTGATACAAGAAAAAAGTATAAATTTGGGAGGTAAATTATGTATTAAGCCTCTAAATAACTTGCAGAGGTATATTATGTAATGAAAAAGTAGACAAATCGACATTATGAATAATAAATATGTAATATCCATATTCACTAAATAAACGCATGCTTCATATATCTAAACTTCCATCGAGATACATGTCTAAACTTTTTTGTGTGTGTGTGTCAGAGTTGTATGAGTATGAAAATTGTATTTCATTTGGTTAATACTTAATACATGATTTTGTAGCATAAAAATAATATAAGTTATGGACCACTACTAAACATGCATAACATGGGTCCTGTCACTAGCTCTGATGTGACTACTAATTCAAACATGCATTGCATAACTCAAACGTTGCTTATGGCATAACTAATACGCATATATTTCCGGGCAACTTACAAAAATAAGTCTATTTGAAAAATTAATTATAGAAATACCACACTTTTATTTGTTCTCTCTTTCCGTAAGGAAAATTTTCTCTTTTCGTATGGGAATCAGCTTTTTCGTATGAAAATCAGAAAAATCTTTTTTTTATTAACTTTTTCTTGAATAGAAAATATAAACTTTAAATAAACCTTTTAACTAACATTCAAAATAGACCTTAAATAGAAAATATAAACCTTAAATGGAGTTTATTTTTAGTTAAAATTGAAAACCAAATAAAAAAAACCTTAAATAGAAATATAAACCTTAAATAGAATATATAAACTTTAGATAAACCTTTTAAAAATATTAAATAAACTTTAAATAAACCATAAGAGACTAAATTAAAAAATAATAAAAAAGAATTTCGTAGGGAGATTTGGACATTCCGTACGAAAAGATAAATTATTCCTTATGAAATAAATAAAAATTGAAGTCCATGATTTATGAGTGTACTTCTGGATATGAAAATAGACTTGTACCAAGAATCAAACACTTAAATATAAGGATTAATTACGAAATATGGTACAATTTGTAGCTTTTCTTTTAAACATAGGTAATGGATCACTTTTCTTAATATTCGGCCCACTATTTACAGTTTGGATGGATCAAAACCCTACCCGGACTAAGCAACTTGTATCAATCTTTTTACTCTCTTTTTGGTCTCATTTGGTCTCTCTCTTTCTCTATTTTGTCTCTCCCAACACTTGTCATCGTTCTCTTTCTTTTCCCAGACCTATTTCGCCCTAACCTCCATTCCCGCCGCCTATTTCTTCTCTTTTCCCTGGCCCTTCGTCGCTTCGGTATTGCCTCCTCATTCTCTCGTCTCCGTCCGCTCGACTTCACTCCCTCGATCTCTCTTCTCTCTTGGTTTCCAGTCTATCTTTCAGTTTCTTTCACTCTCTTTTTCTCTTCTCCACCATCGGTTTCGTCGTCATCTATTACGTTGTCTCTCTCTTGTCCAGGCCGCTCTACTCCCGCTCTTCGGCGATATTGTCTTCTCCGTGCTCCGGTTCTCCCCCCTCTCCTCCTCGATCTCGTCTTCCACTCTCCTCCGTGCTTCTGTTCTCTTTGCTCGTTGTCAATGGACACTAGATTTGGCGGCTCATTAGGTGGCGGCTAGGGTTTCAAGCTAGTTGCTTTGTTGTTGTTCTATTTTAGTTTCTTTTTTTTATCAAAAATAATTTTTAAAATGTAAAATATATTTTAAAATATTTTTGAAAAATGTTGTTTTTAAGTTTTTATTTTTTTAATTTTTTTTTTGCAAAAACTTATTTAATGTTACTTTTTATATCACACTGTGAATTTGTGTTTGTTCTTAAGAAAATGAAGTTTACTTAAGGTTTTTAAAATGTTTATTTGAAGTTTATTTATGATGCATTTCCTATGGAAAGACTTAAGGTTGATATAAGTTTTTTTAATAAAACAAAAAAAAAATAATTTGCATGGAAAGAAAATGAAGGTTGATATAAGGTTTACTTAAAAATAATATAAAGTTATTTTTTAGTAAAACAAAAAAAATAAAAGAAAAAAAGAAGGAAATTTTGTACAAAAAGAAAATAAAGATTGATATTAGATTTACATAAGATTGATAAAAAGATATTTAAAAAAATAGTTGATATAAGATTGTTTTTCAGTAAAATAAAAAAAAAATTGAACGATAAGAAAATGATAGTGTATATAAGATGTACAAAAATTTGATGTAAGGCTTTTTTTTAGTAAAACAAAAAAAAATTATCACGAAAAAAAAAATGAAGGTTGAAATAAGGTTCACTTAAGGTTTTTTAAAGCTTTTAAAAAGTTTTAAAAGGTTTATCTTTTGTATTTTTTTGGTTTTTAAAATATAAATTGACTTTTAGTTTAGATTGATATATTGTTTTTTAGTTTTTAAAATGTATTTATAAGGTTTATTTTCTTTATTTGTTGTTTTTATAAATATAAATTGACTTTTAATTTATTTTTTAGTTATGTTTTTTAGAAAATAAATAAAAAGATTTGATGATTAAAAGAATTGATGGAATAGTTTAAAATTAAAAATAAACCAAATAAATTATAAAATAAAAAAATTGAAAAGGCAAACAAGAGGAAAGTAAGGTAAAGCAAAAAAAAAAAAGAAATAATTTAAATGTGGGTGCCTATGATATGATAGAAAAGTTCAGAGGAGGAAATTTCAAATGGAGGTAGTTTATAATTGGCCCTAAATATAATTGTCCCATAACTAATGAATACTGCCAACAATGTCTTAGGGCCTGTTTGTTGATGTCGCGTACAATGTTCATTTCTCGTGCGAAAGGCAATGCCTCCTCTAACAGCTTCGAAGCGTTTTTTGTGTGAAACACATCACCTCATCTATCAACTCCAGTTTAGAGCTATTAGCAGAATGGTGCAACATGCAATTGCATCGCTCATGTAACAGTAAAACAAACAGGCCTTTAACGGCAAGACACTGGAGGAGGATCACATAAGTGTCAGGGACTGACACATTGAAGTTTGCTCTAACTGAGGTAGCTGTAAAAATTATTTTGAAGAGTCAATAAAAAAGAATTCATGGCAGCATGTAAAAACTCACCACTCGATCGTTCAATAATAACTGCAATTATCTGTTAGCTTTTAGTTTGTAGTATTCGATCTCCGTTTACTTTTTCTTGTTCAATTGAGGTATGTGCACTCCACACTTGGTAGCTTCAAACTTGGTATTTAACACCTGAAGGTTCTTCCATATATAAGAACACACTTGGTATGATACACTTGTGATGTTAGCACATTTGATTTTTGTTAAGAGATTGGAGAGGATCGCTTCAATGAACCCTAACATTCTCTTGTCTTTGTATTGTATGAGATGTCAATCAAGCATTAATGATGGCTTCCAATCATCTTCATCATTAGAGATAATCCTGGAACCCTCTTTTAATTAATTAATACATGCTTCAGTATCTATGGAGGATGATCCTAATTTACTTGTGCATTTATTATTGTTGATGAACTTTTTTTTGTTGAACAGTTTATTGTTGATGAATTCTGAAGATTGATCTAGTTCACTGGTGAATGCTTTGTTTGATTTGTAACATTATTTCCAACAGTCCTATGTACCTTTAAATTGTTTCCCAACAATTTTTATTCAATAGCAGTTCCTTTTATGTTGTTTGGCATTTTAAGATTCAATTATTATGTTCACCAATTGTACAAAAACCTAATAGCAATATTTTTTCTTGTCCCTTTAGATAATTTTAGAAATCGTCTGATTAGAAGTAAGCTCTCATTTTAGTTACAGTTTGGAGAATCTTATATCTCCTGGAACGTGCGAATTTTTTTAAGGGACAATAGTTGTCTCCTTTCTTAAAAAGAAGGAAATAATAATTTTTGTATGTTCCATTAAGGTCTTGGTTTGCCCAAATGCCAAAAACTTGCAATGGAAGAGAAGTTGGAATGTTCAACCTCAAGAAGCAGATGATGCCAATGCAACAGAAAGAAAAATAACTCACCTTGTTTTGATACTAGAAACTATGACGAGGCACTCTCGGTCTTTTTGCACAGGCCACTCTTGGGGTTGTTTTCCAGCCGGATAGAAAAAGCTCTTGTGGTTGTGCAAAGTTCTAGTTTGTTTTTCATTCATGAGCCAAGTTTTACCGACATGGTGAAAATTTTAAATGTCTAAGGAAATGCACAAGGTGCCCATATCATATCACTGTTACAGAGATTAATCTCAACCCATTAAAACTTTGGTAGACATAATGGGCTCAAATGTAGCGAGGAAGCAAGTCCCCAATCAAACTAGGCAGAGAGGCCGAAGTTTAATAGATAAGATAATATGGCTTGAGATAGGGCTTCAATAATTAAACTGTGCAAAACAAAGTAAGTGTTCTACTCAGTTATTTTAGCTACTGGTAAATGGGGGTACTTAATCAAAATTGTGAGCATTCGTGTAATAATATGGTGGTTATATTATGAGTACGTGAAGCACCTTAAGTTCATTTAAAGTTGAGTAACCGAGTGCCTTCACCACCAGTGATGATCAAAAGACCAATGATGATTTATGGAAGAAAATGTTTATTTTGAAATGGAGCGTAACATGCATTCAACATTTTAAAAAGAGGGGAAAATAAAAATAATAAATAATAATTGTTCCTTGAAAATTGAGAAAATGGTCCAGGAGACAACGTCACCCTTTGATGATTTGAAAAAAAAGGGGAGTGTGCTAAGAAATTATAGTTTTCCTAAACTGAACAAAATGAAGATTGCACTCAAGAAAATCTTAAGTTCTCTTTAGACAGTTGAGGGTGATTTAAAGGACAAAAACAGCCACTTGGGTCCACTTGCTTCTTTTAAACAATAACAAGAACAACAATGATTGAAACAAAATGGCAAAGCTTCAATGGGAGTTTCTAGCTACTGAAACTGGCAATTGAAAGATAAAAGACAATTGAATTAAAATTCGGAAGACATGGTTCTAAGTAGGAGTGTTACCGGTTCCGGAACCGCCGGTTTCGGTTTGTCAAATGTGAGAACCAGAACCAAACCGTGGTTCTTATGGTTTGGTTCGGTTTTAGTTTCGATTCGGTTCCGGTTCTGACCAATTTTGATCGATTCAACCGTCGGTTCGGTTCTGGTTCCAGTTTGGTTTTCTTTTCTCTTTATTTTGTTTTTAATCCACAATTTTATCCCGTTATTTTTTTTTCGGTTTGTAAATTTTGTTATATTTAATAATTAAATATAGTACCAATAATACATTGTATTCCAAAGATTTTTTTTAATAATTTCCAAACAAAATAACTATTCTACTAGTAATTATATTATATAATTTAAAATAAAAAAGCTAGAAACTCTTCCTCTCTCTTACCCCTCATCTCATTGGGTGGGAATTGGTTGAGTTTGACTCTCTTGAGTTCTAATATTTTCAACTTCGATATTTTCAAAATTTGAAAAAAACTTTGTGAGAGAGTGTAGAAGAGATTGAGAGAGAAGAAATGGTGTAAATTGGATAGAAATGGATGCCGTATTTATAGAGTTGAAAAAAAAAAAATAGAAAAAGTGAAATAACTGTTGAACCGCGGTTTTTGAAAGGGTGGAACTGGAACCTAAACCGAAACCGTCTGGTTTTGGTATGTCGATTCCAGTTTCAGTTCGTTTCCAGTTTTGACCGGTTCGGTTCACTGATTTCGATTTGATTTTTACATGTCTAGTTCCAAGAGTTGAGTTTTGTGTGTGTAGAGTTGAAGGTGTTGGATCAAGGGTGATCAATATTAAGTTCCTTTTATGTTTTGATAAAAAGCAAAATATTTGACTTGAAGAGAAACAAGTTGAAAAGCTCGGAGTTGCAAAACAAGTATTGGAAGTCATAGAACGTTCCCACGCTTAAAGATCCTCAAGCCCTGGAAGTCAATTAACGTACGACGTGCCCACGCTTAACGTACGTCATCTGGGTTGGATGATGATCAACGTAGTTAGAATTTTATAATGTACGTGAAAGTGTTCCAGACAGCAGCAGACAACATTAAATGCACTCAAACGGTTATATTCTCTTCACGAACGGTCATATGGCTTAGAAAAACTGTAAATACATCAAGAAAAGGCAGAAAAACATAGATGGCCATATGGATTCAAGTTCCAAACATTTTTATCATTCCATCAACCCCAAAACACCAAATTTAAGTTAGAGAGAAGATCAAGAGCATCAATCAAACACATGGACTCCTAGTATAGAGATTTTATCTTTGTAATCCTTTTGTATACACTTAGATAGTGGGGAAAGTTTTGTTGTAAACCTAGAGAAAATAACATTGTAAGGCTTTAGAGGTTTGAGCCGAGAATCAACCTTAGGTAAGCTTTAGAGGGGGTGAGCCGTAATCAACCTTGTTGGCCTTAGAGGTATGAGCCATAATCAACCTTGTTGGCTTTAGAGGTGTGAGCCGTAATCAACCTTGGTGTAAGGTTTTGTTGGATTGAGCCAGAATCAATCACCGTTATAGTGAAAATCCTAAGTGAGACTTAGGTAGTGAACGTATGCATGGTTCGCCGAACCACTATAAATCTTGATGTTGTTCTCTCTTTCACTTCAACTGTTGGGTTTCCTTTGTGATTAATCAAGATTATACGCAGCAAAAAAAACACAATCTAACACACACAAAAGAAACAAGCCAAGATCCATGTATGTAAAATAATTGATTAAAACAGAATTTTGTACCTTTGAAAGGTTGTCGAATTGCAAACACCTTTCTCTTTTGAATGTGCTGGATGGAATTGACCAAGGGACTGTCAAAAGACGACTCCCCTCTACTCTCACAAACACATGAATCTATAGGTTAGACTACATGTGCTAGCACAAAGAAACCTTTTTCTACCTTATGAAATTCGGACTCCTTTTTGGATGAAAAGAAAAAAATTTCTTTCTCCTATTTTATTGTCAATGTTGAACCCTAAACCTAGTGTAAGTAGGAGAATCAAATCTCTTCTTTTTTTTTTAGGTTTCGGCTGAGGAGATGGGAAGGAAAACCACATGGCTGCCACATAAAAACGCTAGAGTTCTATTCGGCATGTGCCAAGATTTATGGAAGTTAATTCCACCTAAAACTCCTTGACAAGTCCTACTTGAACAAGGACTCTTCTTCCCTCTATTTTAATTAATTAATTAAACCTTTTAATTAAAATATTTTATTAGGCCGAATTCACCATTCTCTTTGGCCTAATGAGTGTGTCGAATTTTATCTTGGGCTCATCCTATTATGTTTTAATCATTAACATAAAATAATGGCCCGGCAAGAGAAACATTCTTAGACCTAACCTAGATCTTTATTGTGTGCGATTCTGTAGGTTCATTCAATGTTACCAATGTGCCTAAAATTAATTTAAAACTCATAAATCATAATTGGTCTCTAGCAAGATGTTATGATTACCCAAATTGAAATGAATGTCAATTATAAATCAACATAACCTAATTACAACCTTATACAACCCTTTGCCTCTCGATATCGGAATTAGCATAATGTATGAAACCGATCACCCTTATTTATGGTAAAATATTTCCTTGATCTATAAGTGATCCTGACTAAGTCAAACAAATGATAACACTTATCACTTTGTTTGGGTGTGACCACACACTACTCAGTTTCACTAATCAAGTGGCCGGTGATATCTTCTCTCTCTTCAAGAGTGGAAATCTCTTCACTTCACTCATGTTCCTTAGCATGATTCATGGCATACCCAATCATACACATACTTGTTACTCATTATAAATAAATTTAGGCGTATGTCAAAGTATACGAGAAATCACCTAAGAATCCATAGTGATTTCAGGTCGATGGATTCTAGTATAAGCATTGTATGAGAAATACTTATGACCTTTCAACCATGTAGTATTATCATAAGCGAATCAATCCAAAATACTATTCTCTAACATGTTCTATGTTCTCTGATTGATATCTCATATCCTATGATCAGTAAAACATGATCATCTCATAGAGTACATACTAGTCTTGGTTTATTGTCACTCCCATGACAATAAACGACTAGGGACATTTAGAATAGTATTCTTTTATGCTTCAAGGTTTTACTATCTAAATCACATATTTGATAACTTAAGCAGAATCATTATTTATGGATGTTTTTATCAAATTAAACATGCACAGGAATAATAATGAGATAAAACAATGCCTCATAATATTTATATATAAAATATAATCTAGACACAATGTATTGGGGTTAGGGCTTACACTAACATCAACTTGCTTCCGCTCTCCAAACTCAACCAAAGCATAGACCGAAATTCTCCAACAAGTGGTATCAGAGCGAAGACTCCATTTAAGAAGGATTAACATCATTGGAGCAAATACCATATATCATTGGAGATGCCAACTTCGGTACTATCATTCCAACTTTTTCAATTCTCTTCATTTGTTGATTAATTGATATTGTTTTGATCTAAATAGGGGGAGAAAATAAGTTTTAAAAATTATGCACCAATCATTTTTAATGGGGGAAGAAATGATGTTTTCAAAATATTTAAATGATGCACAAGTTGGGTTTAAAAGGGGGAGTTAAAACAAAAAAGAATTATTTTTATGCATGAATTATTTTTGATAAGGGGAGTGAAAATTTCAACATGATCACACATTGTTTATGATCCTAGCCTCTTGAAAAGGATGAAGTCCTTGATCAAATTCATTGCCTTTGATGTAGGACTTTAAATTCTTCAATATTTTGTCATCATCGAAAAGGGGGAGATTATTGGATCAAAGGTGATCAACATTAAGTTCTTTTTATGTTTTGATGATAAACAAAACGTTTGACTTGAAGAGAAACAAGTTGAAAATCTCGGAGTTACAAAACAAGTATTGGAAGTCATAAAACGTGCCCACGCTTAAAGATCCTCAAGCTCTTGAAGTCAATTAACGTACGTCGTGCCCACGCTTAATGTACATCATCTGGGTTGGATGATGATCAACGTATGTTAGAATTTTATAACGTATGTGAAAGTGTTATAGACAACAGCATACAATATTAAATGCACTCCAATGGCTATATTCTCTTCACCAACGGTCATATGGCTTAGAAAAACTATAAATACATCAAGGAAAGACAGAAAAACATGAATGATCATATGAATTCAAGTCCCAAACATTTTCATCATTTCATCAATACCAAAACACCAAATTTAAGTTAGAGAGAAGATCAAAAGCATCAATCAAACTCCTAGTATAGAGATTTCATATTTGTAATCCTTTTGTATACACTTAGAGAGTGGAGAAAGGTTTGTTGTGAACCTAGAGAAAACAACATTGTAAGGCTTTAGAGGTTTGAGCCGGAAATCAACATTGGGTAGGCTTTAGAGGGGTGAGCCGTAATCAACCTTGTTGGCCTTAGAGGTGTGAACTGTAATTAACCTTATTGGATTTAGAGGTATGAGCCGTAATCAACCTTGGTGTAAGGCTTTGTTGGATTGAGCCAGAATCAATCACCGTTGTAATGAAAATCCTAAGTGAGACTTCGGTAGTGGACATAGGCATGGTTGGTCGAACCACTATAAATCTTGATGTTATTTTCTCTCTCACTTCAACTCGCTTCCGCTCTCCAAATTCAACCAAAACATAAACTAAAATTCTCCAATAGAAGGTCCTTTTGTTGTCCATCTTGTGGCTTTTATACTGCTTTTGTTGGATTGGCAGCCAATAAATCTTGTTATAATTCCATAATCTTCGCCAATTATTCCCAGCAATCAAGTAATATGATTTTAGCAGAGGTCCCCTAAGGGTTGTTTGGCCATCCTGACGTGTTGCCTTAAGTCTCATTGAATTTGTTGTCTTCCTATGGCAACATTGCTAATCTTTCTCCTCACATAATTTCATTGCTGACAAGTTTCCTTCTAGGTCACTGAAATCATGCATGGGTCTCCCTTGTCACTAGGATCATTGCTTTCTTTGTTTTTTCATTCATTCTGTGGTGCTTTACTCCAGTAAGCATTCACAGTTTATTCTCTTTCCATGGTAAGTTTCCTTTCACAGAGAATTACAAAATTCCACAGTAAATAATTGCCCCTCGTGTGTTGATGGTTTGAGCAAAACCATTAACACTGATAAAATCAGTATTCTGCAACTGTCCCCTGAGAAAAACTGAAGAGTCCCTTGGGAAAAACTGAAGAGTCCCTATTTGGGAACTTTCTGCAATTCTCTGAACTTTAAGCTAGTTTCCCTTTGAGAAACACTTCTGTTGTAACATTCTTGTTTCCATTTTTGTCTTCTAGTTTTTGAGAAATAAAAGAAGACAATGCCCTTGAATAAGGAATGACTTCTTGAGTAACTCAAGTTGAAGTCCCTGCAATATTATTCTCTTGTGAAGCTACTGCAATATTTGTGGATATTTCATGGTGGCATTGTTTAAGTTAAACAAAGAGGCCTACCATTTTTAAAGTTCTTGTTTCAATGCATCACAAAGTCACCCGTTTATACCCATTCTGAACCAAACTCAATTTTAAAGTTCAGACCAAGGGAAAAACCCAAGCTAAATATTTCAAATGGTTAACCATTTAAACTATAATCACTCAGACAGAGTTTTATTTTTTTGCTAAAATCAAACCGGACCCATTATCCACAAAAATCCTCATCCAAACCAGCCACTCAACCCAAACTTCTTAAACCGTCAAACAAAATTCAAAACCAACAGACCACTTAATCAAACCGAACCATCACGAACCAGACCACTTGAAATAACCACCATTTGAGCCGACCCAAACCTTCTAACCAGCCACCAAACCCAGCCTTTAACAAAACCAACCCTTCTGACTGAACAGTTCAACAACTCAATAAAAGCCCAAGCCAGGCTTCTCTAACCAGACCGGCCCATCCAATAAAACCAAACTATTTCTTGTTTCTTTCTACTTCGAAAACAAACGACCAGAGGACAGTCCTCACCCCCTCATTTCCTCTTTTGCCATCGACGCCAACAACACCAGGTCGAGCCCCCACCGCCCGCTGCGTCTCGCCGTCGAAAATCACGAACCGTCGCCGCCGGTTACGTCGCACCGTGGGAAACTTCGACGCGCCGTACTGTGTTTCTCTGCTGGGAAAAAGCTCGTCGCTGACCTTCTTCATCTCGCCACGCCGCCAGGGAGAGAGCTTACCATCGTTTGTCGAGCTTTAGTTCACTTCGTCTAGCGACGTCGACCGGAGGAGAAGTCGTCCTCCCAGCCAGGGGGCTTGTTATCCAAGAAGAAATGCCATCTGCCAAAGCCAGTAACCTCCTCCGCCTGTCGTCGTTCGTTGCTTTGTTGCCCGCTGGAGAGGGACCTGTCGGTCCTATGGGTAATTTTGACTTGACCCTCCAATTGTAGCTTCAAAATTGAATGAGTTCATCGCCTTTCTTTGAAAACAGACTTGCTTTTCTTTTCCTTTTAATTTTCAGTCAATTCGATTGCCTAACACTGATTGAATTGCTTTGTTGTTGAATGTCGGGAACAAATGTATAGGCCAAAATAAGGGGAAATTCTACCAGAATTCCTGTAGAAATGTTGATTTTTCTTTGTCAATTCTGTTGGAAATTCGGCTGCATAACTGGCTCTTGGCTTTCATTCTCTGAGTAACAGCAGGATCATTAGAGTTTTACAATTCAATCACAACTGAGGAGAAATCTTTGATGGACTCGGCAACCAAAAAATTCAGGGAAAACCAGGTAATGAATTTCTTTGTTTGCTTGAATTGTGAATTTGGTGGATTGTTGTTGTGGCCCTTTTTGTAAAATGGCCAAAGACCAATTTCATTGGAATTTCATTTTGTTTTGAACCAACAAGCCTAAAATTCTTATTATTTGATATTAGGTGGCCATTTTAGGCCTACCTTAATAACTATGAAGTTCTTTGGCAAATAACCTCCAGGAGAATTTTGATTTTCTCAGAGGTATGCTTTAACCTTGTATGGTATTGCTGAACCCTCCTGAATCTTTGTTGGCCCCCTTCAGAATTTTCACAAGTCCACATAATTTCCTTGCTGGATTGAACTGCAAATTCTCAGGAATGGCTACTAGCCAATTCTCTAATTTTCATTGATCTTTGCTTTCTACTTTCTAAAGATGAACTACCTTGGATTTTCCCTGGTAGAATGGCTTGCTTTGTATCATTGATTGTGCAGGGGGAAACTTTTGTTATTTCTTTGATAATCTCAGTGGCCACAAAGCCTACCAAGAAAAGTTCATGACTTGTGTTCTTTGTTGTTTTGCAGACAGAAAATCACGGAGGAATAAAGAAACATTTGCAGTCCCCTTGGCTAGTCCCATAGACTCCTTTGCATTTCCATACTCCAATACCAAATATTTGAAGGAGGATCCACAAGAGGAACAAAATTACATAAGTATGAGCCATCGAGGACTCTTCAATCTAGTGTAGAATAACTTTGATTTTTAGTCTTTAGACCTTTGTCCCTTGTACACAAGCTAGTGTTGGCTGAAAATCATTACTGTATAACAATGATCTTTTGAAATAATTAAGAAATGGCCTGAGGCCAATCTCCAATTATTTCCCTTTGTTTTTTTATTCCTTTAGAGTGTGGTTTGTAAAAATGGCCAGGAACTGATTATGCAGATTGATGCTCTTTGATTTGAGATTTTTATTTTGCGGCAAAGAAAGCCTACAATTCTATGGATGTTAACAAAATATGTTCACTAAATCCAGGTGCCCTTCACTGAACATAAACTACAGTGGCCATGGAGAGATGAGAATCTTTTCCAATTTCTTTGGAAGTTCTGATCTGGACCATTTATTTTGTACCATCACCATCTTCTTCCTTCATCCAGACCATCCACGCCAAAAACCACAACTTGCCAGCATTTTTTTGCTCTAATTTCAAGCCACCATTGTCACTTTTTCCAAATTGTTGGAACCTAAAAAACATAGCAACTTCTACCATCTTCAAAACCAATACTCTTCACAAACGTTGTCGCTCCTCTCGATTTTGAGTACTGCCACCTTGAACCTGCTCCTTTTTTTTCTTAATCAAAGTACCATTTTGGTCTGTAGGACTACTACGGTCTGCTGCACTTTATTTTATTTTATTTTTTTTTGCTCTGGACAGATGGTAGTTGCAGCCATTGTCACTCATCTCCAACAAACTTATTCACCCATCAATCTCCTGCGTAACAGGAGAGATCAAAGGCCCTACTGAAGGCTCACTGTGCTTGGTGGTCATCAGAAAACTATTTTTTGCCAAAGAGAACAATTTGTTATTTTTTACTCTGAAAAGTGCTCAATCTTTCTTAGTCCCTTTGAGTTTTTCTTGGAAACACTGTCATTTGCACTACACACATCCCTAAAAAACACCAAGAAGCTTAAAAAGTAGTGATACAAGAGTAATTAATTGAAAAAATTAGGGTAAAATCCTTTGTCGTCCCTGAGTTATAGTCAAATCTTCTCTCTGGTCCCTGAGTTTTCAAAAAGCTCCTCCCCCTCCCCGAGACTCCCTGAAATGTTTAGCAGTTCATCCAAAGTTAAAAATTTCGTTGATTTTGCTGATGTGGCATGAAATTTGAAATAAAATAAATTTTAATGACAAGTTACCCTTGCATAGTTTTACTGATGTTGCATAGTTTTTAGCACACTCAAACTCTTAAACCAAACAAACTCATACCCTAAAAACTCAATTTAACCCTACCCACTCCACTCTCAAAAGCCTAAACAAACCCACACTCTGAAAACCAAAACTAGCTCGACCCATCTCACTCGAAAACAAAAACAAACCCATCTAAAACTAAACAAACCCACGCTCTAAAAACCCAAACAAACCCAATCCACCCACTCTAAAAAACCAAACATACCCATCACAACGTATAAAACCCAACCCAACCCATTGTTCCTTCTTCTTCTTTGATCAACTCTTCCTTTATCTGTCTTTCCAGCTCTCTTCACTTCTCTCTCTCTTTCTCTCTCCTCCCTATCATTCCCTCAATATACCGCCGACCGACTCATTTGTATCACTCACTTTCTCTTTCTCCATCGTTGCTTTCTCTGTCCACCACCACCATTATTCTTGGTTTCTCTTGCTTCAACGAAATCACTGAAATCATTACAGAAAATTGAAAATGGGTTTGAAAATAGAAATTACTAACCCGACAAAATCACCATCCCATCTCTCTCTCTCTCTCTCTCTCTCTTATTTCAATAACTGAAATCACAACCCAACATATGTTTGACAATTGAAAATCTAACAAATAAGGAAAAACAAAAAGACAATGGCATGAAAAATTTACAATTGCCTCCTCTCTTCCCATTGCAAATCAAAACCAAAAAAATTAAACATAAAAAATATCAAAACATTCACATCCTTGATGGAAGCATTGGTTCTTTCCCTCAAAAGCTTTATGAGATTCATTTGCTCTATCGTTATAGAGCCTTGAGAACTGAAGTGTTGTGAAATGCGTCCAAACAAAGAATTTTCTGTCTTTTTTGCATCTCAGGCGAAGAGGCAATGAAGGTGGAGTAGAAGAGAGAGATGGGAAGAGAGGATGCAGTGATGCAACTGGGTTTATTGTAGATTAGCTTAAATACGTGAATGTGGATTTTCGATTGCCTTTGAAATTAATGCTTAGACAATTTTGGCTAGTGTTAATTTGTGATTTGGTTTACTTGCAGGTTGTTGAGGTTGAAGAAGGGGGGTGGGGGAGATTCAGAGACTTGCTCTGAAAAAGAGATTAAGAAGAAGGGATAAGGACAAAATATACTTTTTTTTTATCAAAATTTGTTTCATTTAATGGACAGGGATGAACGTTTGAACATTTCAGAGAATCTTAAGGAGGGGAGATGAGCTTTTTGAAAACCCAATGACCGAAGAGAAGATTTGACTATAACTCAAGGATGGCAAAGGATTTTACCCAAAAATTACTATATGAAAAGTATTGAAATTTCCCAACACATATTTCATTTTAACCTCAATACCACTCATAAACTCGATGTCCCCAGTTGTTTCTTTCACGTTTTTGGAGTTGGGGCTCTCATTTCTTGCACTTCCAGGCATGACATATCTTCTCTGCTAACCTTTTCCTCTGCTCCTTTCTCTTTCAAAAACGAGTCAACTTCTCAAAGAATTTATTGTGGTGAGTCACCTGCCATTTGTTAAGAATAGAGGTAAGAACAAACCTGGGTTGATTTCTTTGAAACTTTGGTGTCTCCCAGCTAGGATCCTGTCCCCTTAGGTTTTTCTACCCTTGGACTTGTTCATGTCCAATTTTCTCCCTTACCCACAACTTCATAACTTGTTGTTCAACCTAAGGGGTGTAGTCCCCTATGGCATAAGAGTTGTCTTTCTCACCATGCATGCCCCCTGAGCCGAAAAAGTATTTTTTGGGTTCATTGGCTCTTGGTTGGGTGTCCTCTTGATGTAAAATTTGGTTGTTCCCTAAGAGATTTAATTGGGTCATTTTTGTTTTGCTCTTTCAAAATTTCTTTCTTGTTATGGAACGGCTACAACACTTGTATAGCATGCTTTTCCACTTATTTTATTGTTCTTTGATTGCTTCCATTGGAGTCTTGTCCCCTAAAGTTTCTTGCTGGGGCATCTTTTGTTTTGGGATCTGCGGTTAAATCCATAACCTTCTTCTCTATTATTTTTCCTTAACACATTTGGGTATTGTCGCCCTAGTGTTTTGGATGAATCCTTAGTAGGGACCACTGGTAAACTTCCCCCACCAGATTGGATTTTTTCCAATAATAATTCTTGTTTTATGGTTAGCACTTCAAAGGTGACCTGACATGCATTGATAATCTGTTGGTAATTGGCCTCCAACTTCTGGTCAATTTTCTGTAAGGTTAGTAGTATTTGTTGAAGCAATGACTCCATCAAGGTGACAACTTGTGGAGCCTGCCTCCCTGGGATCGAGAGTATCTCATCAGAATCTTCTTTTTGTTATTGTATTTGCACGTATTCTTTTGTGACCAGTGTTGTTGCATTAGTCTCTTCATGCCCGTTTTCTGCACTAGAAGGGGCTATATCTTTCTTACTCCTGGTATTCATTATTGCTTATATCGTCACATACTGCATGCCACAAATTATTCCTTGAAAATTGAGACAATGGTCCAGGGGACAACGTCGCCCTTTGATGATTTGTAAAAATTGGAGCGTGCCAAGGAATTATAGTTTTCCTAAACTGAACATAACAAAGATTGCACTCAAGAAAATCTTAACTTTCCTTTAGATAATTGAGGATGATTTAAAGGACAAAAACCACCACTTTTGTCCTCTTGCTTCTTTTGAACAATAACAAGAATAACAATGATTAAAAACAAATGACAAAGCTTCAATGAAAGTTTGTAGCTACTGAAATTGGTAATTGAAAGATAAAACACAATTTATTAAAATTTAAAAAACATGGTTCCAAGAGTTGAGTTTTGTGTGCGTAGAGTTGAAAGTCCTTTTGTTTTCGATCTTGTGCCTTTTTATACTGCTTCTGTTGGATTGGAAGCCAAGAAATCTTGTTATAATTCCATAATCTTCGCCAATTATTCCTAGTAATAAACTAACATGATTTTAGAAGAGGTCCCCTAGGGGTTCCTTGGCCATCCTGACGTGTTGCCTTATGTCTCACTGAATTTGTTGTCTTCCTATGGCAACATTGCTAATCTTTCTCCTCACGTAATTTTGTTGCTGGCAAGTTTCCTTCTAGGTCACTGAAATCATGCATGGGTCTCCTGTGTCACTAGGATCATTGCTTTCTTTGTCTTTTCCTTCCTTTTGTGGTGCTTTACTCCAACAAGCATTCACATTATATTCTCTTTCCATGGTAAGTTTCCTTTCTCAGAGAATTGCAAAATTCCACCGAAAACAAAAACAATACAATGCGTGATTATAAATAATAACAATACAATATGTTAGTTTGAAATGGAAGTTCTATGCTTATTCTTTTCTCTAAATTATGGTATTTTATGTTTTGAAATGTATAATAGTGTATACAACACAAGAATAACCATACTTATCTTGATGCATACATTGGTTTAGCAAAGGTATACACGAACTCAAGATCTAGAATACATTAGAATTACTAAGAATCAAATTTTGTTGTACATAGGTAGTGAAATTTTACTTAGAACTTCTAAGAATGAACGGATGGGTTAGATTGATGAGGCAAATAGGCTTCAAAACATCCGCTAAGATAAGCAGATTGTTGTGAGTTCGGGTTAGACAAATAAATATTTCTATTAATGTTGCTCAAAGACAAGTGAAGCGACAAGTCAAGAGTGGGGGAATTTAATATTTGGTTTGCGCATGAACTTAGAAGGTTTTTTACTCTATTATGAGTGCAATCTATATAATATATTAAAATAGAATACAATTCCATAGAAATTGACATTCTATAATTTTGGAATTCTACAATTTTGACATGCGACATTTCAATTGTATGACATGTGTCACATTCCTATTAAAATATTTAATATATTGGTCAACATTCACTTCTTATTGAAAAAATAAAAATATGAAAACAAATATTATAAAACTTTAGTATTAATTTTTATATTTTTATAATTGAGATAACTTTTATTATAATTTCAAATATTCATAAAAATAAAAATAGATTTATAGTACTCCGCAGGGTAAAACTAGTTTTTATGAATTTGGCGGATTTTAAGTGAAATTTCTTCATTCTTGACTTGTAGGACAAAATTGGAAGAAGGATCAAAACAGCAAAAAGTATAGAAAGCAGGGTTTGGAACCGTAATTGGGCAAAAATCCAATGCCGAACTCTTGGTCAGACTTCAAAACAGATTTTCTTTATAACCTCAGTTCTTTGATGATTTTCAGATTTCGAAAGCCTCGATCAACTTCGACGCCGGATATCGAAAGAGCGGAGCTACATTTTGTCACTTATTGTGCAAAAACTTGACTCCACTAGGTTTTGGAATTGAAAAATTAAGCGGATTAAAAGAAGCTAGAGAGAAGATCACGGATATAAGAGTTCATTCTTTTCTTTTCTCAAACTCAATATTATTTATAATATTCTAAATTGATATGCTTTGCTTTTGTTTTATTGACAGTCATTTTGAGTAGCTAAACATCTAAACTCACGTGAAGGACATAGCCTAGTTTGGAAAATTAAGTTTTATATTTTTTGATTGATGTTTTTAGCTTTAATTGTCTTTTCTTACAATGATCTAGTCTCCTTGAATTGAATGTAATTTATGTAATCGACCATCATAGAAAATTATTTGTGTTTGTGTGATGTATCGATGGATGAAGTATGAATTGTGCGATTTAGCTAATATCTTTGTGTAGCTATCTCTTTTAAGTACTTTTAACGATAAAGATATTATTTAAATATTTTAGAACTAATCTAATGGTTAAAATTTTGCCAACACATCAAAAATTGGGCTCAAACAATTTAATTTGAATCATTAAATTACATCTAAATTGTATAAAAATATCTAAACAATTAAAAGCACATACAGGAGATAGGACAAAGCATCATAAACCATTGTCCTAAATTTCTAGACATTCGTTAGTATGGAAATATCTCTACCCAGTGTGTAATAACAATTATTCATTGTTTTTATGAATTTACATTTACCTGTGTGATATCAACAGATAAACACATTTAGTCTAGGCACAATCTTAGTTGCTCAACGTTAAACTAGGATAAAGTCATCAGCTATTATTTATTGTTAATCAATCCTTGATGTAGCATTTAGTTCCTTGGCAAGGTGAAATGTGTAGTCCTAACATCTCAATTAATCTATGTTTTATTATCAAATCTTGTCGCTTTTAAATAATTTTGGTTGTTCATCTGTTTCTTTTAAAACTAAGATAAACTTTTGTTCTATTTTGCGTGTTTCGCTTCCCCTAGGATTTCAAACCCCAGAATACTTTATGCTTTATTTCTAGATGAATTTTGTGTGCTTGTAGAAAATATAATTCCTTGTTGTTTCATTTATGAGATTTCAGAAATCTCATAAATGATATGGAACAATTTGATTTGAATTTCACAAATGCCACAATACCTATTGGGTTTTTCTTCTCTTTGTCGGGTTTCTTTTCTCTCACCAATATCGTTTCTCTCTCTTCTCTCTATCGCCATCTTCACAACACCACTTCGCCTCCTCTCTTCTTGCTACTGTTTCTCTCTCCCCTCGGACGAGATCGAGCCAAATCTGGAGGATGCGACGAAGGGACAACCAACGATGAAGAAGAAAGGTGGCAGTGTCGATGAACCTGGAAGTTCAACGAAAGTCGTGTAGAGTCAATAGCCACACTAGAGTGGGGGTTGAATAGTGTGGTAATAGAAGCTTTGATTTTTCTTCGAAAATAAGTGCGATAAAAGAAAGAACACCAAGAACTTATAGTGGTTCGGCCAAATCGATGCATACGTCCACTACCTAAGTATCACCACTTAGGATTTTCACTATCAATCTTCTCAAAGATTATAACTTCACTTTCTAAGCTAAGTGAAAACTCTTACAAGATTCTTGATTTCGGTTCAATAACAAAAACCAACCTAAGGATCTACCATTTGATCCCACTCACAATCACTCTTGAAATGTGTTTACAAACACTCACCAATGATAAATGAACTAGTGATACAAGCAATAAAAATAGAAATGAAAGAACAATGAACTTGTATCAATAAGAGAGAGAAAATCAAGACTTGAATGCTTTGTTGTTGTTTGGAATTAATGCTCAAGTTTTGTATATATTCTTCTGAAGTCTCCTTGATGTATTTATAGCTTCTCATGTCTAAAGAGCTGTTGAGGAATTGATTAGAACCGTTGTGAGGTAGAGCAACCGAGCATTAAATGCCTCTGACACAATACCTTACTCAAGTAAGCACTTGATGTTACTCGAGTGAGCTGTTCTTCAAAATCAATCTCCAGACTGTGTTACTGGAGTGAGCAATATGGCTTACTCGAGTAACTTTTCAGACCGTTAGGAGCACCAACCCTCGACATTTAAACTCTGTTTGTGTCAGTCGTAGGTATAATCATGTTGTCTTCACTTGATTACTCGAGTGACAAAACGTGTTACTTGAGTGAGAGGATGTTCTTCATGTCAACTGGTCGATTGAATTACTCGAGTGATGAATGTTGTTGCTCGAGTATGTTTTTCCACATTGATGCCTCAAAAATGTTACTCGAGTGACGAAATAAGATTACTCGAGTGATATGTCATATTGATTACTCGAATGGGCTTCCTCAGGTTAGTCAAGTGATATTATCCATGAATTACTCGAGTGATCATACATGTGTTACTCGAGTGAACCATGGGATAGATTACTCGGTGATAGGTACTCTTACTCGAGTGAAAGTCTTCAACTAGTAGCCTCCGAAGTCTAATTACTCGAGTTACAAACATGCTTACTCGAGTGAAATAAACTAGGTGAAATGTTACTTGAGTGGATCGACTCTTTACTCGAGTGAGTCGTGTTGGATCAAGGGTGATCAATATTAAGTTCCTTTTGTGTTTTGAAGATGTGCAAAACGTTTGACTTGAAAAGAAACAAGTTGGAGAGCTCGGAGTTGCGAAACAAGCCACTGCAAGTGCTTCACGTACGTTAGAAGTTTGTCACGTACGTGAGATAGGGTCTGAAGAAAAGCAGAAGCCATTGGAACCTTTTGAAGCACATGTCACGTACGCAAGTATAAGTTAACGTATGCGTGTTATAGTTGACGTACGTAAGATATAGTTCATGTACGCAAAGCTTCCTCAAAGATGATCAACGTACGTGAGATCAAACAAACGTACGTAAGCTGGATAATTTGCAGATGACGTACGTGAGAATGACACAGAAGCTATAACGGCTATAAACTGTCTTCAACGGCTAGTTTCTCAACACCAATGGTCAAATGGGTTGGAAAAGCTATAAATACATCAATGAAGGGCAGAAAAACATGGATAATCATATGCTTTCAAAGTTAAAACGTTTTTATCATTCCATCACCCCCAAAACACCAAAATCAAGCTAGAGAGAAGATTAAAAGTATTGTGTTAACATGTACTCCTAGCATAGAGCTTCAATATTTTGTAAACAGTTTTTACAAACACTTTGAAAGTGTGGGGAAGGTTGATTGTGAATCTATGGAAAACAACATTGTAATGACCTTAGAGATTTGAGCCGTAATCAACTTTGTTGGTCTTAGAGGTTGAAGTCGTAATCAACCTTGTTGGCTTAGAGGTTTGAGTCGTAATCAACCTTATTTGCCTTGGAGGTTTGAGTTGTAATAAACCTTGTTGGCTTTGGAGGTATGAGTCGTAATCAACCTTGGTGTAAGGTTTTGTTGGACTGAGCCGTAATCAATCTCCGATATAGTGAAAAGTCTAAGTGAGACTTAGGTAGTGGACGTAGACATGGTTGGTCGAACCACTATAAAAATTTTGGTGTTGTTTTTCTTGCCTCATTCCAACTCGCTTCCGTTATCCAAACTTAACCAAGGTATCCCCGGAAAAATTCTCCAACAAATGGTATCAGAGCTAGTCTCCGTTCAAGAAGGTTTAACAATCTTGGAGCAAAGATCTTACATCATTGAAGATGCCAAAATTTGGTACTATCTTTCCAATTTTTTTAATTCTTATCATTTCTTTTAAATTGATATTGTTTTGATTTAAAAAGGGAGAGAAATGATGGTTTCAAAATATTTTAAATCATGCACAAATTAATTTCAAAAAGAGGAGATTAAACCAAAAGAAAATTTTGAAAATTTTGCATAAATTGTTTTTGATAGGGGGAGTAAAAATTTTAAAATTTTCAATATGATCACACATATTTGTATGAACCTAACATCTTGACAAGGATGAAATCCTTGATCAAATTTGTTGTCTTTGATGTAGTGCTTAAATTTTTCAAAGTTTTGACATCGTCAAAAAGGGGGAGATTGTTGGATCAAGAGTGATCAACATTAAGTTCCTTTTGTGTTTTGAAGATGTGCAAAACCTTTGACTTGAAGTAGAACACGTTGGAGAGCTCGAAGTTGCGAAACAAGCCACTGCAAGTGCTTCATGTACGTTAGAAGTTTGTCACGTACGTGAGATAGGGTCTGAAGAAAAGCAGAAGGCACTGGAACCCTCTGAAACACATGTCACGTACGCAAGTATAAGTTAACATAGGTGTGTTATAGTTGACGTACGTAAGATATACTTCACGTACGCAAAGTTTTCTCAAAGATGAATAGCGTACGTGAGATCAAACAAACGTACGTAAACTGGAGAATTTGCAGATGATGTACGTGAGAATGAAGTGACGTACGTGAGAATGACACAAAATGTTGTAACGGCTATAAACTGTCTACAAAGGCTAGTTTCTCAACACCAACGGTCAAATGGCTTGGAAAAACTATAAATACATCAAGGAAGGGCAAAAAAACATGGATGTTCATATGCTTTCAAAGTTAAAACGTTTTTATCATTCCATCACCCCCAAAACATCAAAATAAAACTAGAGAGAAGATCAAGAACATTGTATCAACATGTACTCTTAGCATAGAGCTTCAATATTTTGTAAACAATTTTTACAAACAGTTTGAGAGTGTGGGGAAGGTTGGTTATGAACCTAAGGAAAATAACATTGTAATGACCTTAGAGATTTAAGCCGTAATCAACCTTGTTGACCTTAGAGGATTGAGCCGTAATCAACCTTATTGGCCTTAGAGGTTTGAACCGTAATTAATCTTGTTGGTTTTGGAGGTATGAGCCGTAAGCAACTTTGGTGTAAGGTTTTGTTGGATTGAGTTGTAATCAATATCTGATATAGTGAAAAGTCTGAGTGAGACTTAAGAGACTTAAGTAGTAGACGTAGGCATGGTTGACCGAACCACTATAAAAATCTTGGTGTTGTTTTCTCTCTTCACTCTAATTCGCTTTCGCTCTACAATCTTAACCAATGCATCCCCGGGAAAACTCTCCAACAATTTTAATAATTTGAAACTTAGTGAAATATAATTGACTTCGTAGCCTGCGATTTCTGTTTCTTGCCATGGAATTACTGTGTTGAAGTTTAGAATTACGATTCATTTTTTCTTAATAATCAACTTAATCAGCTGTTGAGTTTGGCAATTTTGTTCGTTTGCATATTTTTGTAGCAATGGTGCGCTTCTCCAAGTTCTCACTGGAAGCTATTTTTGCGAGAAGATTCCGAAGGTTTGGTTTCCCTTGCCATAACAGCTATTTCAGATTTCTAGTTTTCTAATTTGAA
>CAODLS011634607.1:0-11349 GCA_948243855.1 Flueggea neowawraea
TCACGTACGTTAGATAAGGCGTGAAGACAAGCAGAAGCTACTGGATCCTTAACAACGTACGTCATACATGCACAACGTACGTAGTGAAGTCACAACGTACGCAGAGGAGATTCAACGTACGTTATCTGGAGATGTGGCTATGATCAACGTACGTCAAGTAATGTTCACGTACGTGTGCTAGAGCTAAAGTCAGAAAACGTACGTAAGGAAAGAGTGACGTACGTTAGAATGACACAAACAACTGCAACGGGCAGAAATAGTATCCAACGGCTAGTTTCTCAACACCAACGGTCAAATGGCTTGGAGAAGTTATAAATACATCAAGGAAGGGTAGAAAAACATGGATGATCATATGGATTCAAGGCCAAAATGTTTTTATCATTCCATCACCCCCAAAACACCAAAATCATGCTAGAGAGAAGATCAAGAGCATTGTGCCAACATGTACTCCTAGCATAGAGCCTTCATTTTTGTAAATATTTTTGTAAACACTTGAGAGTGTGGGGAAGGTTGGTTGTGAACCTAAATATAAAACAACATTGTAATGGCCTTAGAGGTTTGAGCCGAAATCAACCTTGTTGACTTTGGATGTATGAGTCGTAATCAACCTTGTTGGCTTTGAAGGTATGAGCTGTAATCAACCTTGTTGGCTTTAGAGGTTTGAGTCGCAATCAACCTTGGTGTAAAACTTTGTTGGATTGAGCCGTAATCAATCTCTGATAGTAAATAGCCTAAGTGAGACTTAGATAGTGAACGTAAGCATGGTTGACTGAACCACTATAAAACTCTTAATGTTGTTTTTCTCACCTCACTCCAACTCTATTCCGCTCTCCAACCTTAACCAAGGCATCCCGGAAAATTCTCCAACAATATTGAGCTCGGTGGTGTTTGCTTCCCCAGTAGCCCTTTTCTTTGCCGAAACAGTTAAGCTTATTGCGTATAATTAAAGTCTAAACTACTTAAATTTATTGACCTTTTTTTTTGTGTGATTAATGCTGATATTGAACCCTTATTTGATTATCTCCAGTTTTTGAATCATATATATATATATATATATATGGTTGCATCATGAATTTATATTTCATTCTTCTTTTGCTGATGTGTAAATCCTATGATGTAAGACAATTATACAATTTCCATAAAATAGCCAAAAAGGACGTCCACGTGAGTGGGTCTACAAGGTGTCAAGGGCACTGATTATAACAGCTCTTTTATGATCACATGCAACGTTCACGGCCTAGAGTTTTGCTCTTTGTCCTCTTGATCCTTAAAGGCTCAAAACCTCCAACCATGGCTAGAAACTTCAGAGTCTACTGTGCATGTTAGCTTTCCAACCCCTCTTTCCTTTCTTTAATGCATTTTAAGCAACAATTCCAATTTTCTAAATACCCAAGACAGAGTGAAAAAGTAACTGAACTGAAGCTGTCCCTGCAAACAACAGATGGTCTCTTTTGACCTTACATTCCAGGGTTTATTATTTTCTTGCACGATCCTATCTTTGTTTAAGTTTCAGAAAGTACAAAATGCATAATTCAATAATTCCAAATTGCATAATGGTACTTGATGAAAAGGCAAACTCCATACGCCCATGGTTTTGGTTTTATGATTGAAATAAGAACAGTAGGAATTATTTAGCATATAATAGTAGACTAGCTGTGTTCAGTGTGCAATTTACCTTTTTTAGTACATAAATAAGATGTAACATGTTCAATTTCTTTTGTTCATCACATTTCACTTGAGTTAAAAATTAATAAAAGACAGAATGTAAAGCAGATCAAAACGAATATATGCTGTTAATAAACTGCAGAAATATTGTTTAGTGTTTTTTTTTTGAACTGGCATTTTGTTTAGTGTTATGACTTAAGGAAATGTAAATTGCCAGCTAGTTTAGGTTTACTGTACTCGATCTGTGATCGATCTATGTGTTAAATATAATTATAATTTTGGAAAAAAATATGGATGAATTGTTGAGGGTAGAAAAGGCTGCAAATCTGCAACTGTATTTCAAGTTTCACATAAAAAACCGCCATTTGTTCTTGGCATATGTAAGCATTGCTCCTGCTACATCAGGAAATGTTTTCTGAAATTGAGAAGTTATATAGTACTGTACTCGGATTTAGATATAAATATTGATGTGACTCGACGCATCTATCATAAACCAATGATGACTTGTATTCTAATTTTTATATTGACCACCCCTAATTGTGTCAGGTCTTTTCGCAAGATCAAACATGTGAACGTAGAATTATTATGCGAACCATTTTCTTGTATAGGTCCAGGTTGCGACATGGTAAGCTGTAAGAATGCAGGACCTACATGGAGTGCTTTTGTACGAAAGAGTTAACTTAAATGGTACAAGTAATTTATCTCTAACCTATTTCTCTGTTTTTTTCCCTCCCATTTGTCCTTAATTTTCAGTCTCTCTCCATCTATTTTTCCTTACTGGCATGTTAGTTCTGGTTAGGTTTTTAGCCACATCTTCGAGAATAAAGGCAGGCACTGTACCAAATTATGTAGAGGTTGCATTTGTTCCTTGACATATTTACAAAAGAAGCCATTGTTGGAAACCACATCTCTTTTTCATCACCCAATACAAGTTTATCTGTGAGCCTTTGACCTCTTCCTCTAGTCCTTTTCTTTCCTTAATTCTCACCACACAACTCTCTCTGTCCAGAGTGTTTTAGTGTTGGCCTTATTACAGGAAAGACCCATATGAGTTAAAAGGCAGTTAAAACAGTACGTCAGGTTCTAATAAAATGGTAATTATCATTACTTCTAGTGCTAATAACTTCGTGCATTATTGTCTCTGTCTCATACATGAAAGTATTTATATTGGTTCTGTTTGTGGATGTGGACATCAAATTAAGAACTTTTGTCCTTAATGATGTATCCTTTAATTATTTGCTTCTTTAATATCCTTCAGTGGGGAAAGGCATCTCATCTAACATTATGATTAATTTGAAGAGAACCCATAATGCTGTCACGAAGCTGAGACTGCTGAATTTTTAATTTTTTTTTCTTCCCTTTTCTGAGAATGAATACAACCATATTACGTGATATTCTTATGGGAGGATGGCTGCTTAGAATGCGCCAACTTTAGCTGTACTAATAATTATTATTTGATTATTCTTTCTTTATCATTTAATTTCATTTTTTCTTGTTGAGGAATTAAATTGCACCAACAGTGTTATTCTTGCAGGATTATGGAATTTTGTCGCTGTCAAGCTACATGTATTTGGTATGAATATTCTATACTTCACATAAAATGTCGAAATTGAATCCAGCTGCATATTATTAGAAGCTTGCCTAAGAGTTGAAAGAAGAATTTAAAAAAAAAAACAATTGAATGTCCTCATTCCATATGCTATTTATAAAGAAAAAAATGTTCTGCTGTTCATATAAAAATATATAATATATAGTTGTATGCTAGAAGAATGACAAATATCAATTATTCATATACTTGTCCTGCGGCACAGGAAATGTTATTTGTATTCTGAAGTCTGAACCACATAAAATAAATAGATCCTCAGCTTCTGTGTCTCCTATACCTGGGGACATAAAAGCCACAAATTCTTATCTTCAAAATTGCATCCACGGGGAAATTACACGCAGGGGTTAATCCCAATTTTTTAAGCTTGAGTATGCAGTGTGCATAGCATGAAATTTTGGGTTAGTAATACCCAAATTTTCATATGATTAACACTTTTGGAAAGAAGGATTGAGTAGGGCCTTTTAGCCGTCTTTTTGTGCGCTTGTGCTCGTGAACTTTTTGAGTCCTCTCGTGAACTTCATGCATTGAGGCGATTTTGGATTGGTTACTCCTCTCTATTATTAGTTTGAAAGATTGCTTCAGCCACTAACTGAGGCATCAAAATCCATGCTTTCATATCACTTGTTTCTGTTTTGTGATCACAGAAATAAATAAACTAGATAAGGTTTTTCTTTAAACATGTCTGTGTTATATGATTAAGATTTTAGAATGCATTATTCTTGGATTTTTCTCATGGTTCATTTCATGTCTTTGTCAGTAACATCAGGTCCTCAGCATAGATTTTCTTGACAATGTTGCTAATTAAGATATAATTATTTCTGCGATTTTGCTGTCTCGTTTTCGTTGTTTTCTTGCCTTTTCATGGTATTATTTATTAAGAATGCAAGAGGCACTTTCCAAGCACTAAAAATAATGCAATAATTATTTTTCTGCTTCTCTCTCAATAGAAAATAGTGTATTTAGTTATATAGCACATTGTTAGTTGTTGCTAACAAGACACAACTAACAATGCTCGTATAACTAAACTACAGCTTGGAGGTTTGGGAAGAGAATTATGTTCCTTACCATAAAAAGCTCATTTTTTATATAAAAAACATATTTATCACATATTTTATCTGAAATAATTCAGTGGTACTAACAAATTATCGTCATCATTACAGCAAGTAATGGGTCGTTCATTTTCGATGAATCTGTCATGTTGTTGCTGCTTAGATTAATTTATGTTGTGCTGTGGATTGGCGAAATCTTGGGCAATAAACAACCACGTTGGCTTCACAGAACCAGTGGCTGGAATCACTTGTTACAAGGAAGGAAGTAGAAGGAATTATGATTTTCAAAACTAGTAGACTCCATGTCTTTGCTTTTGTTTTGGACCACTCCATATGATAGTTTCTAAGTTCTGGTTGTCACCATACATGTCCTAATGTTGCTTCTGCACATCTGCTATTGGTCATTTTTGCTCATAATAGAGGATTGCCCCGTGGCTAGTCCTTTTCTAATCCATTAATTTCAAGAGCTATTGGACACTATTTCTCCGAGCAAAATTTATGATATTCAGTTTTCACATTCTATCTTGGACACAGAAAAAAAGGAGGAGGAAATTTTGATTGTTATTATATGGAATATAAAGCTAGACCCAGATGTTGCATTTTCGAAAGTGAACTTTGGTTGCCCACAAGAATAAAGAGAAGTAAACAGAAAGTGCGAAAAGTAAAAAAGAGGGAGGCCCATTGGTCTTCCAATGACATTTCTTGGAAGACATTAAAATTTCTGATTTGATTCTTGATGTTGATTCTTTTTGTGATAAAAGAAAAGAAAAGGGTTGGTCACGGATCATTCTAGAAAGTGAAGACATAACACCCATTATTAGTAAACCTTCTTATTCATTGCAAACAATTCGAGTGATGTTAAGAGTTCTAAGTTGCAGTTTGTGGCCATGTGAATTTTCAGTTAAAGGGAACCCCATTTCACGGACATTCATTAGTCTAAGTAGATGACTTTAGATCTTTTAAGTAACTATTCAATCAGTTTTAAATCTTCATAGAACTCGTAATGTTGTGTATAAAATGAACAGTGTTGAGAGAATAGTTTCTGTTTACGAATCTTTGTAGTCTTCGAAAGGTTAAAAATTATACGTTTAATTTTTTAAAGAAAGAGGACCCCATTTTCGCTGATGTTCATCATGATGATGAGATCTCTCTTTAGATTCTTAAATGTAGAAAGACAAAACTTGTTTTTGTCGTCACCCATTTGTTCCCACTGCAAAGACCCTTAACTCTTGCCAACAACAAGAAGGCAATCTAATCTAAGCAATGTCACGGATCAATGTGTGTTCTTGGCTTCCTAATAAACTCTTTCTTTGATTTCAAAAAATAAAAAATAAACTCTTTCTTTATTGCTTTTAATTCGCTCCAAGTCATTATTTCATAGACTTCTTTGTTGTGATCTTCTTCATGTATCGTGGCCTTAAATGCACGTAATTATGACAATATATATCTGTCTGATCATTTCCATTGTCATGGTATCTTATTCACTGTTCATACACATGTTGATTAGGACGTATGTGCGTTTTTGTCAACTTGGAACGTCTTTGGACAAAAGAAAAACTTGGAACGTAAGTATATATATGTAAATTCTGTACGAACACCCAGCTAAAAAAATGCAAATGACGGCCATAGTTATAACTATATCATAGGATTACACATGTACAGAAAAATAAGGATTTAAATCTAGATCTTCTTTCGTTTCTAACATTGGTACCATTGACCAAGTACTTGGCCACCTTCAGGTTCTTACGAAGAAGCCAAATGATTATTTTCTACATTGCTCGTAAATTATTTATTCATTTAGCTATAAGCAAGACTGATTATAATATTAGACTCAAATCCGAATTAATGAGACATGAAAAACTTATTTAAATATCGAGTAATTCAATTAAAAACTGCAATGAAGTGAAACCTTTTATAAATTGTTTATATATTATGCGTAGCAAATGTAAATTGTTTAAAGTTAGGTTTGATCATTTCTAATGTTTGCACATTTAAGGATCCAAATTCTTAGTACAACCAACATTTCGTCTCTTCCTTTGGATTTAAGCACACGTAGTAAAAAAATGACTACGATTCCAATGATTCTTGAGTGATTTATCATACATGACCAAACTGTATGTTGATCTTATGATATATTATAGTAGTAAGGATCCAGATGACAACTGGATTTGACCAATTCAAATTGGATCATAGCATCTTCACTTTTTTTATGAAGATTTACGATAAATATTGGAAGACTCAAAGAGACAAGAACGAAAATTCCGATATGGATGCTTAGATACCACAACTGATTCTCTGTTCATGCCACCTCGTAAATTATATTTTCTTCAAGATGATTTTCATCTTAATTTATTCAGATTTGAGGGGCAAGTAGGCGATACTTAATTACAACTAACATTTGTTTTTTTATTTTCATTTTCTTCCGATTTGTCCTTTTTCGAACCAGTACAATTAGAGACGAATCCAATACAATTATCTTTCAATTCAAACATAATTGGTAAAACTAACAAGTTTAGAAGATCATATTACATAAACACATGTACTGATCTACCATGGCATCTTGGAATTACAGGGCATTAGTGAAATAGCATTCACGAAAGGACAAACTTTTAATCATTTCTAAAATCTAATTACAATCATTAGATCCAAACACAAACTTAAATCTCACTCCAATCATAATCTATTTATTAATTTTCTGGACAAGTTTGCTCTGTCTTACATTGTATACATATTAACAGGTCCGTATGTACCTAATTAGTTTTCTTTTCCTTTTCCCACTTTTTACCCTTAAGTACACAATTATGGACATTAACTATTTAAATTTTCATTGATTTTTTTTTCTTAATGCTAAAAATATGGTTAAATAAGTTTTGTCATACCAAAACTGAATCCTTTGTAAATGAATGATGATGTTAAGAGCATACATTTATTTTTCAAATGACGAGAAAGCAGGGGCTTTGTTTGTTTGATGGTGTATATCCATTCGAATAATTCTCATTTACTCCAATTCAATAGGCTTAGAGCCAACTCAAATGAATTTTACGTTATGACTTATGAGTAGTCGAACTTATATGACCTGTTTAATTGTGGAAAATTTTCACTTTTTTTAAAAAAATTAGAAAACAGAAATGGAAAAATGAAAAATTTGTTCATGCAACACTATAATTTTCCATTATTTTCTATATTATTTTAAAAAACAAAAAAATAAAAATATAAAATTATTTTCTCAACTAAACATAGCCTAACTTTTCCAAATTTCTCAAATCTCTTATTAAATTAATTTTAACAAGTCATTATCAAACTCGATGCTAACATGAAACCAGATTTCCTGGTATTTCAACCTAATTCGAGCTAATATTTCTTCGAATTGCATTTTAATCACCATAGTAACACAACAAAATTGATCTTACTCACTTGGCAGCATAGTTTCACTATCAATTCCACTATCATTTGGTCTGATATAATATTATAAATCAATCCACTTCTTGTTGGCTAGAACAACAATAAAGTTGAAATGTCTTAATGTGTATTCTGCAAAATGAGCAAGGTCAGAAGTCGAGGATTATACCCCATATGTCTCTCCAACGTTCAAGTCAATTGATAATTTTGGCAAAGTTTTGGGAGGTCTTCAGTAGTGAAAAAGGCATACCTACGTTAAAATGAGAGCTTCTATTTATAAGTAATAGGAGGTAATCAATTAAAACCCTTCAAGAGAGATTTTTACATTTTTTTAGTTATCAGGAGTTGATTTTCTCATCGTTTCCCTGATTCTTTCATGTTTGAACAAGTCTTGATAAGAACATATATGTTTCTCTTCAGAACTTTAACTTCTAGAAGCTAAGTCAGTTGAGTATTTGAGTTTTAATTGTGCTTTCGTCACATAAGGAATTGAGTCTTGTTGGGTTTTATGGGCCTCGACCCATGTCACATCAATAGGTCATAACTCCTATCTTTGGGTTTCTCAAAGGTAGGAGTAATTCCTTGGTCACAATAAATTGGAATATTTCACGAACTTTTGCAATTGCCGGAGTGGTATACCCTCATGGACTTTTATGAGCCATTTTTGTGTTGCTGCCTTGCTGGGGGCACTTTTCCAAGTTCTGTAAATTGAGGGACTTCGGACATAATTTTGCAATTTGAATCCCACTTAAATTGCAGCACCTTTCTTCCTTTTATGCTACGTTGGTTTACTTCTTTTTTAACTCTCATCCTCTTATCCATATAAATCTGTTTTCTTTTTCTTAACCTGCAGCCATCATTTTCTTCCTCCCCATTTGATTGCTTCAGCAGCAGCTCTTCTCTTGTTTTTGTCTTTGACAACCGAAAAACAAAGGTGGATTTCTTAATCCGATAATATTTTCCTTCTTCTATAAGCCGCACCACTGCCATGTTTTTTTTCGTTCATGTTCTGCTTGTTCCAAATGCCATGCATTATTCTTTCTTTCTTTCCTTTCTTCATGCATGTTTCAAACGATGACTGTCAAAAAAAAGTGCATGTTTCAAACGATGCAATGCATAATTTGATTTTTTTTTTGGTAACTAAGGGACAAAAGCGTGCCGTCTTCTTGTTGCATTTTCTGCAGCATTTGGTATGAAAGTGAATGAGGGAAAAAACTCTATATTTTTTTCTGTTACCAGTGAGGAGAATAAGCATACTCTGCTTAATTTTCTGAGGTTTAAAGAAGGCCAATTTTCTGTGAAATATCTCGGCGTCCCTCTTATATCTACTAGACTTAAGAAGGATCATTGTTCTGCTCTAATTAGCAAGATCAGTGCAAGGATTACTTCTTGGTCTGCTAGGATGCTATCTTATGCAGGCAGACTTCAATTGATTATCTCTGTTTTGCATAGTATCCAGGTGTACTGGTGTTCTATCTTTATACCAAAGGCTGTGATTCATGAGATTGATGCCAAATGTAGAGCATTTTTGTAGTTGGGCAAGGAACATGACTCTAAAGCTATGGTATCCTGGGATGTTGTTTGTAGGCCTAAGCGGGAAGGAGGGTTGGGTGTTAAAGATCTTTTGTCCTGGAATAAGGCATCAGTGGGCAATAAAATTTCGGACTTGGTAACTGCTAAGAACTCTTCGTGGGCTATCTAGATTTCTTCTCAGAAGTTAAAAAGGCTCAGTATCTGGGGTATCACTAAACCTTTGGACTGTAGTTGGGCTTGGGACATCTCCTTCAACTCTGAAAGGATTTCATGCAAAGCTATGAATATTCCTTAGGTGATGGAAGGGAGTTCTCCTTCTAGTTTGATCCTTGGTTTCATGTAAATTTTGTCTTCAATGCTTTCCCTTTATTGAGCATCTCAGATTCTGATATACTAAGGGATGCTAAAGTTGTCGATGTTAGGAGACATAATTGTTGGTCCTTGCCTGACCACTTGAATGATGAGACTGCTAATGCATGGCGTGAAATTTCTTTGATAAATTTCAATGCAAGCAGTGACAAAGTATCCTAGAAACATACTCCTCATGGGTTGTATTGTATTAAAAGTGCTTGGAATTTTTTAGGCCTAAAAATCCAATTGTCCCATGGTATAAGCATGTGTGGGGTTCTGATTATGTGCCTAGGTTCAGTTTTATTACCTGGGTTGCTTTGCATAACAGATTAGCAACAAAGGGAAGACTGCAAAATTGGGGAATGGTCTCAGATGATATCTGTATTTTCTGTTCTAATGCCCCTGAACCATTGATCATCTATTTTTTGAGTGCCCTTTTACACACTCTGTTTGGATATGCATGTTGAATTTTTGCAGGATCCAACGTACCATTTGTTCTTTGAGGTGGGAAGTTAGCTGGTTCTCCCGCAAAGCTCAAGACAAATCGCGAAATAGTAGAAGAAGAAGAAGAATATGATATACTGGACATGGAGGTTACGAAATGAAGCTGTCTCTAATCATGTTCAACATTCTAGTTCTAGTTAGAGCAAAAAATTAGAGGAAGTTTATCTTTAAAGTTTCCAGATTAGTGCTAATTTCAGTTGTCTTTCTTGTTGTCTATTAGATTGGTTTTGTTTTGGTGTAATGATTGATTTGCTATTGATAGTTTTCTTCTAATGGTGCCTCTATCTCTCTGTCCCAGGTTTGAGTTAGAACTCGGTAGGAGTACTATTAGACTAATTACGTACCTGTAGCCTTGTACATTCTTGTATATTCTTTAGTTTTTTGGCAATATAATTCTTTATTTTTTACCAAAAAAAAACATGTTCTCGGCTTCTTTACAAAGGTAATTTCTTTAGTTTCTTTTTTTTGTGCTTGTTGTTTTTTAGGAAGTTGTGATGGTGGTGAGGAGATGATTGTTGTGCTTGGTAACGAAGAAGAAGGTTTTTGTTTGAGAGGAGTCGAGCTGCAATTTACGCATATCAAATCAAACTCGGCTGCAACTATTACCCACAAGTGTCTGGTAGGGCTGGCACCGGTCGGGCCGGACTATAGTATATTTTTTTAGCCCAGTCAATTGAGCTGGGTGTTCGGCCTAAGCCCGCCCATTCAAAAAGATCAGGTTGGGCCGCCTGTAAGCCACAATCATCCCTCTCCACCACCAAACCCTGTCATCCTCTTCACCATTTTCACCACCAAAAATGCCACTCTCCACTATTTCCACCACCAAACTCCGTCATCCTCTTCACCACCCAAAACCAAAATCACCTCATTCACCAACAGACCCACACATCAAACCACCAAAGTCACCATTTTTACCACCAAACCAGTCGGCATCCACACCCAAAAGTGCCACTCTCCACCATTTCCAACACCAAAACCTATCATCCTCTTCACCACCCAAACCCAAAATCACATACTCTACCACCGTAACACCATAAAAAAAGAAAAAAAAAATTGGTTCGACTGTTGAGATCAAGAGAGAGAGCTGGAACGTCGAGTTCAAGAGAGAGCCAAAGAGTGATTGAGAGACAGAAAGAGGTAGAGTGGGAATGAGAGGTCGACTGTAGAGCTAAGGGGCGATTGAGAGAGGCAGAGTGGGATCGAGAGATTAAGAGAGGTGGAGGGAATGAGAGAGCCAGAGAT
>CAODLS011634879.1:0-11524 GCA_948243855.1 Flueggea neowawraea
TCTCTTGATGTTAAAGATTCTAGAATTCAATTTTTGTTCTTTGGTAGAATCACTCAATGTAAGCAAAGTTAAGTAAAGAGCTCTTTTCAAAATTTTTGTTCTCTGGTAGAATGCACCAATATCATCACTAATACAGTTACGCAATGAGTTCTTTCAAAAAAAAAATTATAATAAATTACTTTGCTGTTAATTACGAGTAACGAATTAGTTTTGACTGGTGAACCTTTAAAATCAAATACATATATATACATGAGATTTGAATTATTAATAAAAATAATTGTTAATATAATATAATATAATTATTTTTTTATTAAGAATCTAATATAAACAATTAAACTATATATTTGATCCACTTTTAGATATCATCTCGTGTCAAAATATTTGACTCCCTGCTCCGTCTCTTTCTCACACACACACGACATACAGAACTATCTTCACTTCCTTGCTTTTATATGTCACATGGCAACCAATCAAATAATTTGTTTTTTTCTTTTTTTTATTTGTTTCTTAAGTTGTGTGGTTCTCACCACTTGCCATGTGGGCGAAACCACCCAACAGGTCTAAATATTTCTTGTGCTTTTGGTTGCTGATGAAGAGTTCGAATTGTCATATATAATCAATTAAACTATATATTTGAACCAATTAAAAAAGCACATTGTGAATATACATAGATAATAAATAAATATATAGAGAATCTCCTTAAAGCAAACAATGAATCGTGTCCTTTTTGCGGCCAGAAACGAATGTTTTATGGTACTACAACCATTTGACTAATGCTCTTCTTATTTTTTCTTTGAAAACAACAGAAAATTGAAAGATAGTACACCATGTGGTGCTCAGTTGTTGGATGCAGTCGAGCGTTAAAATCGAGTCAATTAACAATAGATAAGGTCTATGCTTGTGCCAACTTGCATGCGTAGTGATCACTGATAGCAAGAACAGTCGGTGAATCGGATAACAACATGGGATAATCTTTCGATTATGTATTTTAATTCTGGACGCCATTTTCCTTTTGTCATATTTTTCATATCTATGTGATAATGTGCTCATTTAATTCATTTCTATGTAAGTAACCCTAGAGTCTAAAGAATGGCTTATCTTGAAATTTTATCTTTCATTGATTTTGAAATCCGAATTCCAATGGTCATTCGAATCGGACTCGCATCAATTTCTCCCATCTTTGTACAATTGTTTTTCATACTAAATGAAAACATTATGTAAGAAGTAAAGAAATATTGAATCTATTAAAAGAATATATATTATTTTAATTCAAAAACATTAGATGGAAGATTAATTGCCGGATATTTGAAATACGTTTAAAATGTCAATTTGGATAAACTGTTAGCCATGAAAATTCTATCCTAATCTTATTTTTGTACAGTCCACTTCAAGGACGGCCAGTATGGGCTATAACACAAACAGTTGATAAAAAAATTAAACACTTACAATGATAAAATTACAAATTATTATAAATATTTTTTATAAGTTATTTTAATGGTTTCCACCAAAGATAGAACTCTCGAGCTTCGAGCTCTTGACTTTAAAATTGACTCTAATATCATGAAACCAACTCAATTTAGATAATGTGAGATTCTTGAAATACAAACCCATTGGTGAAATTATTGTAAACATTATGTATGAATTTTCTAATATTTATTTATTTTAATAAATAATGAATTTATAACCAAGAATAAAAAAACAAGTAAATTGCCTGAGGCAGATAAATGAAACAATACAGCTTTTTGTTTGTTTATGCTCAGTTCAATACACATAGCATATTTTTCAATAAAAATACAATATATTTATTATGATAAGTAATACTTTGTATTTTCTGTTCATTATTTGATTTTTATATTATCTTTTATATAACCTATATTTCTCTTTTAACAAGTTTTTATAGAATAATTAATAGGTGCTGACGAAAAGAGAAGCGGCAAATCCAAAAATTCAGGAGCACTAGGCCGGCATATCCTATCAAATTGCTGAAAACAAGCGTATCACATTACATTGAAATTTTTTAATTGGACAATTTAACAAAATAATTCTTTTTCTTTTTTAAACTTTAAATTCATTTATTTCAAACTTTGCTATACTAATTTCTTTTAATAATCATTGCATATTTTTATCTTCTTGTTATCTCATTTTAAAAAAATATTAAAAAATGCTGTTAAAAATACTCTATTATGCACCTTTTATTATTTATAATGAAGCATTTTTAAATTAAAAGGCACTCTTTAAGATAAAGATTACAATTGAAAATATTTAGACTTTTATGCTACATAAAGTCAAAGCCTTGCTATGACTATTAGCAAAACAGAGTGCAGTAGTTATAAGATGTGATTTATATTTAATTAGTTCATCTTAGAAGGCTTAATACATAATTTATTCCCCAAAATTACATCTGTTTTTCTTCTGTCACCCTAAACGTTTTGAGTATTCTATTTACTCCTTGAACTTGCTTAAACTGTCACAACTACTCTTTAAACTTGCTTAAACAATCTGTATTATCTACTAAACTTGATTAAATTGAATAGTTCACCAACCTTTTTTTAATTCGTCACAGACTTACTACATAACTTTCTTTTATTCTTTTTTGACATTAAAGGTTTAAGAGTGATAATTAGAAGGTGAAGTAGAAGATTTTGAGATTGAAACAGATTATAAAAATTCTTAATTGAGATAATTTTAGTAAATTTAAGAAGTAAATTAAATGTTCAAAAAATTTAAGATCATAACAAAATATACAAATTTAAAAGATAAATTATGTATTATTTCATATTAGAATATCTTATGACAACCACAACAGTCAGTAATATCGTGTACAAACAAAACAGCAGGAACCATATGTTAGTACCTAGGACGTTACGTGTTGGATTTGATCTGGAGAGAAAGGTCAAGCATGATGATTGGGAACTCCCATAGTATCAAGTTGACAAGTGGAGTTAGTTTTAACATAATTAGTTTATTTACCTCTAAAATCGGTTATAACGGAAATGAGGCAGATGTTCGTTTTCAGATTCAATTAATAAAATCTTTTTTAAATTCTAAATTCTGTGAGGAACCCCAAAATCAAGTTCTTTTTTTCTTTTAATTATTGACTTCTCACTAGGGGTACACAAAAAAAAGTCCAAACAGAAAACCGACCGAATAAAATCGAGTTGAATTGAACCGAACTGAAAATAAAACCGAAGAAAGAGAGATGACTATGGATGCATAAATATGAAAATCGAAAGGTTCGGTTTGACCGCAATTTTAGCAATTCAAAACCCAAAGTGGTCCGATCAATTCCGAACCTAGCCTAACCTTTCTTACACTAAAACGTTGTCTTTTTGGTTTTTAATCTATACATCTATTCAAAACCTAGACAAAACCAAACCGAACTGAAAGACAATCAAACCAAATTTTATAAATGATATTTTGTCATTTATAAATTCAGGTTTTATTTATATTTCAAACCGAGTGAACCGAACCGAATTGAAAAACAACCAAACCGATCGATTCAACTATAGATGACTAAATAGCAAAACTGAACCATTTGGCTCAGTTGACGGTTTACTTACAAAACCGAACCAAACCGACATGTGTGTACCCCTACTTCTCATGTTGCATTAATACATGAATTGCAAGTCTTTAAAACACAAATGCATTGTATTGAGATGATCTCGTAGTTGGTCTAATTAAATTAAAAAGAGAGCGAAAATGAAATTGAAAACACACTACACTGGTCATTCTCATTGGAGAATTTGTTTTATTCGCTATTAGTTGTGCGGATTAATGGAGTATGGCTATAAAGTAGCCAAATGTTAGGCTACTTGTGATCGGGCTAAGAACGGGAGGACGAACTACATCACGGTGACGCGACCGGGTTACGAACGGGACCCCGTTCGTAGCCCGGTTATAAGTAGCCTAACATTTGGCTACTTTTATAGCCATACTTTTATAGCTCGGTTACGAACGGGACTACATGTGTCAGGCGTAGGGCCTAATCTTTTTTTTTTAATCAAAATCTGACTGTTGGATCGTTTTGATCCAACAGTCAGATTTACTCTAACGATGATTAAAATAAAATTGTGTTTAGTAGAAAACTGAGTAGACGTTCCGCGAGACTCTTAAAGTAGCCCATGTGTTACGAATAAAAAGTTGAGGGGCTAGAAACTGGAGACTTTAATAAAATAATAATAAAAACACTAAGTATGCATCCCGCGGAACAACTTCAGGGACTGTGGGTTACAAGTAGCCTTATAGAAGGCTAAATTTAGGCAACGATAAAAGCATCTAGAATTTCATTTTATGTATATCCTTTACGAGTGTATACTCTACAGATACTACAGATTCAGAGAAAACCAAAAAAAAAAAGTGGAATGAGATACGAATCTGTTGAAAATGCACCAATATCATCACTTATACAGTTATGTAATGAGCTCTTTCAAAAAAAATTATAATAAATTACTTTGCTGTGAATTACGATTAAAGAATTAGTTTAGACTGCTGAACCTTTAAAATCAAATACATATATATATACATGAGATTTGAATTATTAATAAAAATAATTATTAATATTATATAATTATTTAAATTTTTTTTATCTATTATAAACAATTAAATTATATATTTGATCCACTTTAAGATATTATCTCGAGTCCAATATCGAGAGGCTAGTCGGATCTTGTTGGAAAAATAGGCTGATGAAGAGTTTGAATTGTCATATATAATCAATTAAACTATATATTTGAACCACATTTAGCATGGTGATCTGCTTTCAACTTTTCATTGACTACGTATATGCTGGCAGTGACCTCATGATCTGCTTTTAGCATGAGGGCCACAATCTTCCACTTGCTCTACCTATGGATAAAGTTTTGACCTTACACTACAATGACTACATAATTATGGAAACGTTTAATACAAATATATCGCCAAAACAAAAAACAAAATTCATAAGAATACTCATCATGAATATATATATATATATATATATATATATATACCAAACACAAAAATATTCTAAAAAATAATCCAACTATTTAACTATTTGAAATTTATATATGGAATGTACGTGGATACAATAAAAATGGCGGAGAAATAACAAGAGATGAAGAAGTGAAAATTCAAACTAAAGGTTACAATTTGGGATTATATGAATCGGATCATTTGGATTTTACACCGAATCCATAATAAACCGCCAATTAATTTGCTAAGTCAGCTCCAAATCATCCACATAAACGTCCCATGAGCAAACATATACTGTTAAGAAATTGGTTTAAATGTCTGGTAATGGTTGAAAGTACATAATAGGTGAAAAAAATTGTTTAGCTAGGGGCCTCAAAATATGTTTGGAAAAGTTGAGGAGGCTAATCATGCATTCAGCCAATTCCGTTTAATAATGGAGTTTGATATAAAGATATTAGTGAATTCTACTTCTTCTTCTTTTTTTGATAATTGTCATTAGTGAATCTTCTAGATGCAAACAATTAAAAAAAAAGACATATGATGAAAAAAAATATAAATAAACATATACATAGATAATAAAAAATAAATATATAAATAATCTTCTAGAAGCAAACAATGAATTATGTATTTTTTTGGCGAAAATGAATGTTTCATGTTACTACAAAAAAATTATATATACGAGTACGAGTGAGTTACACTGCATGACTCTAGCAACAAGAAGTTAGCTACAAAACCAAATAACTTGTCAAACATAAATACATGAAAAGTTTGTGAAATCGAGATATTGCTTTACAAGCTTGGGATATTTAAGTTTTGCTTTCACTAACTTTCATTGAATCGCTGAGTCAAGAATAAGGAAGAAATGGAGGGAAGCAAATATTTAGAGTCACAAACAATCAAATTGTCCGATGACACGGAAGCACAAAATCCTGCTCCGCAGTATGAGCAGAATAGCGGTCGGCTTCCAAAAAGTAAGTTCTGTTTTAGAATTGGGTATTGATTTCGACTTTAACACATATTGATTGGATTGGTCACACACATTTCTGTTTGACCACTTGCTTAGGGCTGAATTCGAGCCGAATTGAATTTTAGATTGTTTAAGTTCAGCTCGTTTAAAATATTTCGAACTCGAGTTTGAACTCGAGCTTTCTCTCGAGCTCAAAATTTTGTTCAAACTCGACTCGTAATAAGGCTAACGAGCTCACGAGTTTGTTCGCAGCTTTGGTAACAACTCTAAAAAGAATATAATCAAATTTAGGTTAGTTCAATAAAATCATGTTGAACATGTAATTGAACCAAGAATTATTAGAAATTCCAATTTGTATCATAAGTTCAATATAATATTAAATCATCTTATACGAACATACTTAGACTTTTATAGATATGGTCAATTAGTGTAAGTTTGAATTTTTGTTTATGTGACTCAAATATTAAATACTATCCAAATATAAACATATTTTTCATAATTTAGTTTAACACGCGCGCGCGCGCACATACACACATATATATATAGATGTCCCTACAAACGAGCTTGTTCACAAGCCTAGAAAAGAGCTTGTTCACGAGCTTTCGAGCCGAGTTTTTTGGTGATCAAACTCTGCTCGTTTATTAAAATGAATTTAAAATTTTGTTCAAGATAAGTTCATTTATTATCGAGTCGATATGTGAACGAGTTTTTATCGAGCCGAGCTCCTAGCCGTTTGACACATTTCCACCCCTAGTCTCGTTTTCTTTCTCTCTGCTTTGTTTTCATTTCAGACACACTGAAACTTCAATTATGTTTCACTTTTTATAAAACAGGATCAGGGACAGTTCTCATAGCGAGCGGTCGCATTATAACAGCTGTGATCGGAGCTGGAATTCTGTCGTTGCCTTGGGCCACAGCTGGGCTTGGATGGCCTTCATCTGTGATTCTATCTATTATACTCTGTTTTGTGAGCATCTATACTTCTAGTTTGCTCTCCCAATGTTACCGTTCCGACTGCCACACCTTTATGGATGCTGTTGAATTATATCTTGGTAAGCACTGGCGGACGCACATAAGGGTGCACAAGTTCCCGCTTGCAAACCCTCGTCCTCCCGCTCTCAATTTTTATTTTTCGTTTTTGTACCTATTTTTATATATATTTTTTATTTTAGCTTGTAATATAGTTTTACAAAATTAATATAATTTAATTCTTGAAGCTCGTATGGATCACATAAAAATTTCAAACTCAAAATTCTATTTTTTTCCAAAATACTTCTTTGCCTTCACACTTATCATAACACTCATAAAAGTCAAGATGTGGAGAAAATATTTTTGGACATTTTTATCCTTCTTTTCAATTCTAAATTACTATAATTATTGGATCATTAAAATTGTTCAGTATTTATTTAGACAACTATTTATGTCTATTCATGTTTAATAATATATGACACTAAAAAATATTTATCTCTATTAGCATAAATAATTTTTTTATTTTTTCAATAAATTTAAATTAAAAAATTTTATTAGGATAAACTATTATATGAATATTATTATTATGTAGATATCTCTTTTATTATGAATATCTATAGTAGTAATATTTCATTTATACTTAAAAATTGTGCATACATGTAACGTATTGATATCATTATATTTACGTATTAAAAAGCATATTCGACTTATTAAAAAATTAAGAATATTCAATTAAGTTTTTTATTACATAATTTTATTTTTTTATTTATTTTATACTATAAAAATTGAATAAAAAATTTAAAAGTATATATTTATATTAACAAATAAATAAATTATAAATGAAAAGACATCAATAATGTGCAACGCACGTGCACAGAAGACTAGTTATGATAAATCTACTTTCTAAACGAAGCCAAAATTTATCTCTAATTTAAAAATATTTTTTTTAAATTAGTCAAACCATGAAAATTTTATTAGAAAAAAAGATGTTAGCTTAATATTTAGTACTATCTTTTCTATTCTATTATACCAAAAAAAAATTTAAAAAAAAATTTAATAGTCAGGTAAGCTCTTTATTTATTATCTAAATTTCTCAAGAATACAAGAGGTTTCAAATTCAAAATAATTTTTTAAAACATTATGAAGTTTGCATTTAGAATTAATGTTATCACTTATAAATTATTTAATTGTTGAAAATTTGCTTTTCGAAAATTAGTCTGTTTCTAAAAACTCCTGGCTCTGCCACTGTTGGTCAGTTAATAATAATTTACAGTTTACTTAATGGTATCTGAATTTTCCAAAGAATGATCTATGTTTCAATCTCTATGATTTTTCTAGGAGGATCCAAGTTTAAGATTTGCCTATCAGTTCAGTTCGTGAAGCTTGTCGGAGCTGCCGTTGGCTACATCACAGCAGCTTCTAAAAGCACAATGTGAGTTCCAGCTTGATGTATCTTTTTACCCAATTCCTCAATCTGGTTGTAAGGAACTTTTTTGAAAGTTAATGTTTTGAGGATAAAACAGGGCCATTAAGAGGTCAAATTTTTTCTACAAGTGCCAAGGCAAAGGCTCCTGCCACTTCGATTCCATTCCTCACGTAATTGGGTTTGGTTTTGTACAAATGATTCTTTTCCAAATTTATGGGTTCCAAGAACTGTGGTGGCTTCCTATCCTCAATGGCATCATGTCTTCTGCTTACACATTTATTGGGTTGTCGCTCAGCATTGGTAGAGTTGCAGGGAGTGGAGATTTTAAGGGGAGTGTAACTGGAGTAACCATTGGTACTGTCACACAGACGGAGAAAATATGGAGGTTCTTGCAAGCAATTGGTACCTTTGCCTTTGCTTACTCTCACCCCATTGTCCTCTTCGAAATTCAGGTAATAATTACATTCTCTGTAATATGTTAATGTTGTTTTTGCTAATTATTCTACAATTTGAAGAACAAGGGGCTAAAATCGAACTCTTCATCGAAATGTACTTGTATGCAATTGGACACCTAACTTGCATCTGAGGTTCTATGACAGGATAAGATCAAATCACCTACATCAAACACCAAGACAATGCAGAAAGCAACATTAATAAGTCACATATTCATAACATTTTTATACAATCTCTGTGGCAGCTTTGGCTACGCTGCAATTGGTGATTCAACCCCAAGCAACTTACTCACCAGCTTTGGTTTTCACGGTCCGATTTGGTTGCTTGGCATTGCCAACACTGCCATTGTAATCCACCTTTCTGTCGCATACCAAAGCTACTGCCAAACAGTTCTTGCCTTCATTGAAAAAGAAGTAGCTGAAATGTTCCCAAATAATGACTTCGTTACCAGAGAATTCGAAGTCCGGATTCCAGGTTTCGGTCCTTACAAACTCAATGTCTTCCGATTGAGTGGGAGGACGAATTTTGTGATTATTTCTACTTTGATTTCATTGCTTATTCCCTTCTTTAACACCATTGTGGGTCTCGTCGGGGCTCTGGTTTTCTGGCCATTAACAGTCTACTTTCCTGTTGAGATGTACATTTCACGAAAAGGGATTCAGAAGTGGAGCATTAAGTGGATCGGCCTCCAACTCCTAAGTGTTTCTTGCCTTGTTATCAGTGTAACAGCTGCAGTAGGTTCAGTTGCTGGATTTGTTGATGAACTCAAGTCCTTCGAGCCTTTCAAGAACCATTGTTGATCATGTTCACAAACGATATTCATACATTGAGGCATGTTTTTAATTTTATTTTGTAAATATCTGTGTAAATTAGCCATGTAAGACTACATCTTTTGCTCTGTATGATCATGAATGCTAGAACCTTACTTGAAATTCCATTGAATTATGAATATATAGGAATGAATAACCTTCAGTCTTGAAAAGGCAGAGAAAAGTTGCAGTATCTATTCTATTTTTAGTTCATTTCTAGATTTTCTTTTTTTTTTTGAGGGAAACATTTCTAAATTTTCTAAACAAGTCCTCTGAGTTATAAATAAATAGCCATTAGTCTTGGAAAAAACAGAGAAAAGTTACATTATCTAATTTTAGTTTATTTCTAGATTTTCTCTTATTTTCAAGGAAACATTTTTAGAATTTTGAGAACAAGTCAAACAGGAAAATTTCTTTTGAGTTTATTTAATTGGGTTCCTCACATTGCATTACATGTGATCTAATCTTAACCTTTTAACACAAAATATTTGACTTAAAATTAGTTTGCGAAATTAGCTTGTCAGATTATGATAATATCTGGATAAAATGATTATTAAGCCTTCATGTCTAACTCAAAAATAAAAGCATTACTTTGATCCTTCTAATAGTACAATTTAACAAAATAACTTTTTTAAAAAAAAAATCCAAATTCATTTAGCTACTAATTTCTTTAATCATTAATTTATTTGAAAATGAAAGGGGATAAAGTTTTGTTTGCTAGTGACTTGTCAAATCTCCTAGAAGAAAGTCCAATGGGATGAGACAAATGATCAGATAAATAATTAGTGGCAATTAATGGCTGTTAAATGGCGGCTGTCTTGACATTTTAAGTAAAAACAGAGGCTGGCGCTGGCAGTTAATGGCTGTTAAATGTCGACATTCTTTGAGTTTTTTCTTTTCCTTAAAAGGGAAGCTAATGCTACCAATAGTGAAACTATTATTGTTAAACGTGATTATACAGAGCACACCATCATTCTTGACTTTGTTAGTGGAGAGTGGGAACACCATTATCGCTTAGTTAATTATATCAAGTGTTATAAATGAAATATCGAATTTGATAAATAAATAAATATAATTTTAATTTTGATAAATGAAAGCATGCTCAAAATTTTATTTAAAAATATCACTTTTTTGAAACTTATTTTGAAAAATGACAGACTTTTTAAAACATTTGGAGAGTAAGATTTTTGGAAACCACCGAAGGCTTTTGGATACTTTATAAATCTGAAATTTTTTCAAGTAATTTGGAGCATGTTTCTATTTCTGAAAAACTGTTTGGGTTGGGCCTAAAAATAATTTATGTATCTAATTTCAATATAATAGTGTGATTTTTCATCATCAGCCGCACGTAGTGCTGGGCAAATAAGTCCAACCAGTGGGCTGGCCTGAGCCCAACCTTGTTAATATCAGGACCTGAGTTTGATTTTTTAGCCAGCAAAGTCAGATTGGGCTGGAAAAAGTGACCCGATGTAAATTATGGAATGTGCCCGAGTTTGCAAAAAATAGGTCAGTCCCGGAATATATATATATATATATACTTGGTGTTCGAGCTCGGCTCGACTCAAAAATCCTGAGCTCGAATCGAGCTCTAATTTGTGTTCAAGCTCTTGTGGTTCTTTTGGCGTTCGCGAGCTACCCGAGCTCGTTTAAAGCTCATTTTTTCGCAAGCTTAGCTTGTTTAAAGCTTGAATTTTTCGTTCGCGAGCTTAGCTCGTTATAGGCTCGTTTGACAACTTGATCCAAGCTCGGCTCGACTCATTTGGAAACTTGTTTTAAAGCTCGGCTTGGCTCGTTAAGGAGCTCGAATTCAACATATAAAAACAACATTTTTTAACATTCACCTTTCAACAACCAAAAAAACCAATATTTTTACATGCATACATAATACTTGTCACGACCCATTCCCGGGACCGCGACCGGCGTACGAGGCGAACCGTCTGTGGAAGCCCG
>CAODLS011634881.1:0-10917 GCA_948243855.1 Flueggea neowawraea
AAGATATAAAAATTGCTTAGATTGACATCTTGATATTTTAAAACTCAAGCATACATTGCCCAAGTCAATGCATCCATTTCGGAGAAAGAGAGAACAATCGGTTGGATCGATCTCTTGAGATTTTAAAACCTAATGATGTAATTCACATCACATTACCCGACTTTATTTCTTATCATTTTTCCTTACTCTCCTCAAGAATTCTCCCACTCAGATGGAGTGATCCTGAGGATTTTAGTTCTTGAGTCTTAGAGTAATAAAAGATTTCATTATCCTAATCCCAGTTAAGAAATCAATTCCAAAGGAATGTGATTTCTTATAACTCGTTATTAGGTCAATTTCTCATTATCCCACGATAATTTTATCATTTTAACACAACAAGGTATCTAAACATTACTCCTCTTAGTCTTTTCAACTAAGGTATCATAGATATTGGCAATATATCTCTTGATTTCATATGGTTTAGGTCATACACTCGACCAATCCACAAACCATGAGATTTATAAGTAACGGACTTAGAGGGCACTTGGATTTTGAACGTTGTGGCATTTTCCATTATAGTTCTCACCAGAGTGTAGGAACAAACAACCTATGTTCATTTTGCTTTCATCACATAAAGCTTTGAACTCGTCTTATAGACGTCACGGCCTTAGTCGATTCATAAAGCTTTATTTGATTCTCATCTTGACTTACAAGAAGTAAGAACTAACTTAACCATTCTTACTTATGAGAAATCAAATATATATGACCGCACCTTTCACAATCATATATGCAGAAGTGATGAAAAAGTAGGCCTTAGCCTAGCCCTCTCATTCTTTTGACGTCAAACATCAAAAAATGGATTAATAGCAATGAAAATTTAGCTCGAAGTGTCTCTTGAAATGTTTTCTCTCTAGTATTTCCTTTTGCAATGCTAGCCATTAGACAACTGGGACTTACACAATTGTCTAATACTCTCACTTGAGCTAATCAACATAGTCAACTTTATCAAGGTGGATGAGTTGTGTGCATTAACTTCACACAATCTCTCATGATCATGTGAAGTAGCAATGAATGGAAACTAGATTTTTAGATAGTCAGGTTATATACCTTAACTAAGAAACCATTTTTCGTACCAAAGTAGTCTCCCACTCAGACATGGTATAAAAAATACCTTTATTGTTAGACTACAAATTAAAGGCAGACTTCAATATGATTACGACAGAATCTAATGCAAGAAAAAAATTTCGGCTTTTGCACAAAACTAATTCGCACATGCCGAATCCTTAAACTCTCACTTTTAAGTTATTCCTTGCACATTCAACTTGTTCCTTCTTAGGACTAGTTGATTCCTAATGAAGTCATGTCACAATTTCATTGTGAGGATCCTTAAAGTTGAACTAACCGTCAACCAATAACGATATTTAAGTAAGAACATTGAACGAAGGAACTCTTCTCACTCGCGTGAGTTTGAGTAACATACCCTCAAAGGTGCATATTCTCACATATTGTGCGCCTTTGGTTTTTAATATTTCACTCATAAAATGTCGGCATTATTTATGTTTGAGAATTTCCTCAAAATTTTGTCTAGTATCCACTTCTTAAAAACTTAGTTCTTAAACCTTTTTCCTTACTTTTATATCGGAATTTATCCGATGGAATAAGACTTAGTCAAATTCCGCACAGTTTCATGTTTGAGATAAGTGTGGGTTAGGTGCAATTCGATAACTTCTAGGCAAGAAATTGATAACATCTTTGGACCTTGTCCTTGATCAAACTATGATCAGTATCACTAGCTCTCTAATCATGTAAGACTTATACCTCTACTCGCATGATTAGGTTTTTATAACAAGCATCAGTCGATGGTCAAAGATAGTGTCACGCCAACTAATTGCTCTTAAAATGCAATTTAAAAATATATTACATCTTGATACTTGTAAATTAGCCAAGTCAATCCATCATCCTTTATACTAATAAGATGACGGAAGTAGTGGAATTTTCTAACTTCCACATTTCACAGACAACTTAGTCCAAGATGTGTTGAGTGGTTTCTTACTTCTCTTTGGATGTGGCTATAACCAATTTCAAATGAGCATGAACTTTTGTTCAGTACATGCTAGATTTTCATAATATAGGATTTACGATTGTTTCCGCATAAGCTCAACATAGCTCAACATATGTGCTCATATGGCTCAGCATCAATCATCTTTACAAGCATTGAATATAACAAGTAAACTTGATTAAATAACAGGACATAATTGCACACAAGTAATTCATAGCAATACACATATATTTACTATCCAACCAAAATTAAACTAGCATAGCCTCTTCTTAAGCTTTGAATAGAAATGTACACTAGGTGCACATTTACCATCTCGGTCTTAATAATTAATTATATTATAGTTAATTTTATAGATAGTAAATAATGTCTGTTTTGATTCACTTTTAAAGTCCACTTGACTTAGGAGAATCTATGTTAGTCATCTCAATTATTAAGGCAAACTTAATAATTGGGCAATAAATTCAAAGCACAAAAAATATTGTATATTAAATTAAAGCAAATTAACACAACAATAAGCCTAAACAATAAATAGAATAAACATCACTTATTGAACCAACATACAATCCAAACAATCAGTCTCAATGTTAATACATGTATATCAACATTGGTTAGCATTAGCACACTAATAATGCTCATAATATCCCCAAAATCATTTCGAATAAATGTAGGACTTATCCTTTATCCACCATTTGGTTACACAATGGAACATAATCCAGCATGTTAGAATATAATTTATAAGTGGTCATGCCAACTTGTTGAGAATTCTATTAATCATGTGACCATAAAATGGATCTTCCACCTCTCATGATCTCTTTTATACGATCATGGAGTATCTCGAACATACCAATTTTAAAACGTTTGTATTCTTTAGAATCTCTAAGTGTCTTTCCTAAACACTTAGGGGATCATGTTTTTATGAAATTCTAGTATGACCCAATAACTTAACCAATACCGGTGATGAATTTTCATAATCTTTTATAAAATAAGCAAACCATCATCATCATTGCATACTTAATGCAAAATTATATTGATCTCATTATGACCACCACCATCCCAAAATACTCGCTTTGGGACTAATACAAATTCTTCCTTAATTTTCACTTCGTTTAATGAAATACGACTTTATTCTCATTCGTTTTTTTTATAATAAATTATAAATAAAATGGGTATACACACACTCGTGTATTACCCAAATAATTGAAATTACATTCCAATTATCTAAATGAGAACCACATTCGCACATTTTAAAACTAATTATTTTAAAAAATAATTTTTGGCAGAAAAAATGCAATTTCTCATAATTTTTAGCACTATTCAATACACCAAAATATGGGAAAAATAGTTCAAAAACTCAAAAAATTATGAAAAATATACTAAAAATTTCAGAAAAATCCAAAAAACAACTCTTCCAAAAAATACGAAAAATGGTGGTTGGCACACGAGTCATGTGTCCACACGCGCAGCCCAGTTCACTCTCATGCGCTATACGCCCGGCTGCACGGTGCTGCCACCGTGTCGCAGTCGCATGGTGACACATGTCGATAAGACACGTGTTGGAATCTGAATCGTCCACGTGTGCTGAGGTGGCGACGGTTGTCTAGATGGCGGCGCCACGTGTCGTACAACGTAGCGATGAGGTGTCAAACATGTGCCTCAAATATGACATGTGTTGCCTCGGCAATGGTTCACGTGCTAACGTGCATGCTGAGTCAGCATGACATCGAGAACGTGTCCACAACGTGGAAACTTGTCCACGTGTTGCCTCCTGGTTGGTCATTCGTGACGTGGCTGCTCTCGCCAAATGTCGCTTTCTCACTGTGCACGCGTCGAACACGTGTCATACTACCAGTGGTGCATGTCACACACACGTGTCGGGTTGTCACTGGGCCATGTTAGAGTCGGTCAACTTTGACCATGTGGTCAGTTGGTGCCACATGGCCCCATCTGATTGGTCAAAGTGGTGTTCCAAAACGTTTTGCCATGTGTCGCGCCCTGAGTGGTTCGTGTCGCCTTATTGGATCAGATGAAACAAATTCATTTGTGTTACCTCACTCAGTATTTTTCGATCGGGTTTTCGTCCATTTGACGACCTTCCCGATGGAATTTCACAACGAAATTTTGGCAGGTAGCACTTTTAAGGTCTCTAATCTCAAATATTTTATCAGAATTTTAAAATTTCAACTTTCAGTTTTTGGCTCTAAACGGTCTCGAAACAAAAACGACGATAGACACACAAATTCGAATGCAACAAAATCACAGTAGGCATCCTAAACAGAGACTAACAATAATTTTGAAACATATTCAAAAAACTCATGCTCGTTCTGATACCAATGAAGGAATCCTATGCCGTTCTAACAAATAAACAGTATATATATAGTAGGTTCGAGTTACCTACCTCGATTTCAGCAGAAACCAACAACAACCAGCAGCGGAAGAGGACTGGATCCAATCTTGGTCTCGCGAGCAAACCAATGTTTAATAATCAATGGGAGTGCTCGTCTCTTTCGCAGTCTAGATGCTACGCAGATCGATGCAGGACTCGGGGTCAGGGACGACTCGACCTCTCTCTCCCGGTCGAGAGGATTTCCTCTCCTCTCTTTTTGTGTGTGAATGTTGGAATGAATGGAGGAGAAGAAGCAAAGCTTCTTATATAAGCCTCCAAATGGGCTTATAGGCCCGATGGGCCTAATGTGCCCATCTCGGGCCTATCTCATTCCTAACTGAATTGGTGTTGCCAATTGGTCTCGGTTCACTGTCCCGGTTCGCACATTGACCAACCGAGTTCGGTTCACCCGTCATGGACGGACCGCTTTTTCCAACAATATGATTAAATTAAAAACGAGCCTAATTATTATTAACACAAAGAAAGAGGGAAACATGGTTAATTAACTAATTAATTTGGGTTGTGTTGATGAAAGGCATTGCTAAATTGAGATCCAAGGCATCATGATTATGTGTGTTACTCCCGACTCTACTCAACTAGTCAAACTCAACCGGTGAGTCAATAATGAAGTCGCACAATTAACTTCACTGGTGACTTCTGCCGTCTTGCAAATACCTATTTTATGTTTACAATTTCCAGAGATTTTAATTTACCTGATCACATAACTGCAAAATATTGATAATAATCCCAAAAATAAGTAATATATCCTTTGTCGCATAAGGATGGATGCCGCCTTGATCGTTGATTTGCAGACAAGTATTAATCTCTTCAGGTATAATACTACACAGAAATGCATATGCTTAATTAGTTGAATTGATTATAGAAGTTATTAAAAATTGAAATAATGTAAGGAACATTAGACAAACAGCAACAGCCAAAGAAGGCAAACCAAATGAAGTTAGTTAAAGGAGCTAAAAATCACGAGAAATGTCTAGGCACGAAGGGCATTTCTTAGAGATTGGTTATTTAAAGATTAGTATAAGAAAAAGAAAATAGAAAATTTGAATAAAGGAAGCAGAAAAGAAGAGAGAGAAGTAAAAGAAGTGAGTAAAGAGGGAAAGGAGAAGTGGAAGTAGTAGAGGACAGCTAATGGCGAGGATGTAGACTTCACACCAACCTCTATTAATCTCCATCTATCTTTATCCACCCCCAGGCCCCAACACTCTCCTTTGTATGTATATATACCACCCCACTTCCCTCTCGCTTCCTCCTCCATTCACTTCCTCATCACTAAGCCAACCATGGGTTACGGCCGCCTCCAACCAGGAGGCTCCACCTCTCCTCAGCACCACCACTCACAACCCTCCACCTCATCCCCCTCCCGCCGCAAAAAAGTCATTTTCCTATCACTTGTCTCTCTTGCTTTGATTGTCGCCTCCGCCGTCTCAGCCGCTCTTCTCATCCGACTCCGCTCCAGAGCCACCCCTTCCCACGGCGTCCCCTCCATTGGTCGCAAGCCCACGCAGGCCATTTCCAAGACTTGCAGTAAGACTCGGTTTCCGGCTTTGTGTGTGAACTCGCTGCTCGACTTCCCCGGCTCCACCGCCGCCTCCGAGCAAGACCTCGTCCACATTTCCTTCAACATGACTCTTCGGCATTTCAGCAAGGCACTCTACCTCTCCTCCTCCATCACCTACCTCCAGATGGACCCCCTTGTCCGCTCCGCCTACGACGACTGCCTCGAACTCCTCGAAGATTCCATTGACGCCCTCTCACGCTCTCTCTCCACCGTCGCCCCGTCGCCGGATGGTAGTAGTAGGCCCCAGGCGATCGGGGGGTCCTCCCAGGACGTCATGACGTGGCTGAGTGCTGCGTTGACCAATCAGGACACGTGCACCGAAGGATTTTCGGATTTGAATGGGAGTGTTAAGGATCATATGGCGCATAAGCTGAAGGATTTATCGGAGTTAGTTAGTAACTGTTTGGCTATATTTTCGGCAATCGGCAGTGACGACTTCTCCGGAGTGCCGATACAGAACAGAAGGCGGCTATTGGCGGCGGAGCAGGAGGAGGAGAAGAATGTGGATGGTTTTCCGAGCTGGTTGAGCAGGAAAGAGAGGAGGTTGCTGAGCTTGCCGGTTTGGGCAATACAGGCCGATATTGTTGTTTCGAAGGACGGAAACGGCACTGTAAAGACGATTAATGAGGCAATCAAGAAGGCACCGCAGCACAGTAACCGGAGAACCATTATCTACGTGAGGGCAGGAAGGTAAATTCCTTTAATTAAATTCATGGTGCTTTTTAATGATGCTAAGCTTTTGCAACACCTTTTTCTTTCGACACGTAGTCAAATGACATAAATGACCAGCGTCACTCTTTCTAGCATGTAGTGAGTGCATGTTTGACTTCATCTGCGCAATAATTCAGTCCATACAAATATGAGTTGGCATATCTTTTATTATATCTTTTGTAAATTTTGCAATTATAATGTTAAGGTACGAAGAGAATAATTTGAAAGTGGGAAGGAAAAAGACCAACTTGGTGTTTATTGGAGATGGGAAGGGCAAGACGGTAATAACAGGAGGCAAAAGCGTCCAAGACAAGCTGACGACATTCCACACGGCGTCCTTTGGTAAGTAATCGTGTTCCACTTTTACCCTTTATTTGCCAGTTCGATAATTGGTACAGTTTTCCTCTACATGCAATTAATAAGCAGCTTTAAAGTACTACGTAGCAAGTAAGTACTTAGCAGCAAAGCAGAGGAGGAGACGTAAGTTGTGTGTTTTTAGCGTGGGTAAGGCCACGTAAGCGACGTTCTGACACCAAGCACGTTGCGGGCGTTCCACGTGGCCTGCGCTTCTAGAGACGGTCTAGAATTCCCACGTTACCAAATCCAAGGCGTAATAAACTGATTTAACCGTAGAGTCAATTAGTTTATTGCAGTTAAAGTGATTGATGGGTACAATTTCAAGAAGAAATAGAGAATGACATTATTGGAGGCGGGTTTCATAAAACAGCAAATGACCAATAGCTGCCTATACACTCGTTGGAAGGTTACTTGTTGCTTTTCGCTTTTACCCTTTTTGTTTCTAACTTCTTTATCAAATGTCGTGTGTGTTTAGCCGCAACTGGAGCTGGTTTTATTGCCCGCGACATGACGTTTGAGAACTACGCCGGTCCGGCCAAGCACCAGGCCGTGGCTCTCCGAGTTGGCGCCGACCACGCTGTGGTCTACAATTGCAACATCATTGGCTACCAAGACACACTCTATGTTCACTCAAACCGTCAATTCTTCCGTGAATGCTCCATCTACGGCACCGTCGATTTCATATTCGGTAACGCCGCCGTGGTGTTTCAGAATTGTAGTATTTATGCTCGTAAGCCCATGGCACAGCAGAAAAACACTATCACTGCCCAAAATCGCAAAGACCCAAATCAAAATACGGGTATTTCCATCCACGCCTGTAGGCTCTATGCCAATTCAGACCTCGAGGCGGCCAAAGGTAGCTTTCCGACGTATCTAGGTCGTCCATGGAAGCTCTATTCAAGAGTTGTGTACATGTTGACGTACATGGGCGATCACATTCATCCAAAGGGTTGGTTAGAGTGGAATGCAGCATTTGCACTTGACACCCTATACTATGGCGAATACATGAATTACGGTCCGGGTGGGGCGGTCGGCCAGCGGGTGAAATGGCCCGGTCACCGGGTCATTACATCAACGGTGGAGGCAAGCAAGTTTACGGTGGGCCAATTCATATATGGGTCGTCATGGTTACCTTCAACCGGGGTGGCATTTTTGGCTGGATTATCCGTGTAGGTGACCCGATCAGCTCTGTATATCATTACAGCCTGTGAATAAGATACAACCGCAGCAGCCATAAATGGATGGAGGGTTGTGTAGTAAATGTAAGTGTCTAATGTATTTCAAGTATAAAATTAATTTTCTGTTCTATTTTTTCCAAAATGTAATAATCAATGTAAACTACCATGGTTCTTTTTTGTATTTTTTCTAATAGTTGTAAGTTGCAACCCATAAAAATGCTATAGAAGATTAAGAAGAACCGAGACTTTTCGTTTAATTGATTGTTCTTTGATTATGTGCTTGGAAAATGACAATGAGAAATGTAATCTCATGTAATTGGCTTTTGCAAAGACTCATGACTTGAGTGGTGGTGGTGTTGGTGGTGGCGGTGGTTGATGTTGTGAGTCTGTGACGCTTCAGGAATATTAGTGTATGGTTGAATTTGAGTTATTGGTGTCGGTGGATGAAACTTTGAAGACGCCGGTGGTGACCCACAACGTGGGTGATTAAAGCTGAGCCCAATTGAATTTCAATGTGACGCACAGAATGTATCAGCCTAAAGTAAGAAAATTTTGTCTAAACTTTATGTATATTTTATTCATATACTAAATCAATTAATTATTGATATATTCTAATACAAAATAAATATATTAGTACATAGTCTTTATACAGATTATTAATTAGTGGCTTGATGCATGTGTGGAGATATTAGACATGTATTAAATCTGGACAAGAATTTTCCAATAAGTAATGCAACATGAGAAAAGGAGAATTCTCGGCCACGTCCTTGAACAAACTCAAACCAAAGGAAACCGTAACCACGCAGTTCACCGTTTTAAACACTTGCAATTTTCTGTTTATTTTGTTTTTTAATTACCAATATCCAGGTTCCTCAAAGTTCAAATCCAAGGAAAACACATATTAAGTAAAATTATTTTACTGTTGTTAGTCTAATTGAATTGAGTATCAGTGGTGTTTCCTAAGGACCATATCAACTTAACTTAGCTCAGCTTATAAGTGGGGTGGTATTTAAAAAAAACAATTATTTTACTGTTGTAATGTAAAGCTCAGGAAAGAGAGATTATGCGTACTGCTGCTTGGGACAAATTCTGATTAGTTGTGATGGATCATTGCCTATAATTGAGCGATCTCGTGTTTTTTTATGTCCAAATCAGATCTCGCTTATGTTTCTTGGTCGACAGGCCTAAAACCTAGCTAGAATCTGAGTGTGTCAATAGAATTGAGTGAAGCAAACTTGTGCACATGGCCAGCTCAAGTTAGATGATGGTCTTATTCATTGACTCAACATTCTTATCATCTCATTTTCATCTCCGATTCTTGTCGAACTTTCTTATACATCACTTCGCCATAGAGCTATTATTGGAACATAAATAGCATTTGACCGAGATGTGCCAGGAACTTGCTGTTTTCAGTCTCAATTGATTGACAATAAGTTCAATGAATCCAACTTTTCTTTGGCTTTTGCAGTAAATAACAAAAGCAGATTACGGATAAGAAAGGCAACTTCAATTTTAATCTCCCAGTGAAAGTGGCAAATGTGGTGGAGCAAAGAAACAGAACAGAATGCAAGCAGTAGTAATCCTTATTACTTACTGTGTTGAATGTGAGTATTGAACTGGAATTCCCTTCTCTGGTACTGGCCCCGGATTTTATACAATGAGTAGCGTAAACGAGTGGAACTGGGCCAGTAGAATTATTGTTCTCTAAAACAAGGAGAAAAGAAAAACTGGCACTTATGAATCACTTTCACAAACTCCTCTCAATGAACTCCCAAATCCTCTCTTCCATGTACACTCGATCCTTGTGCCTGCACGGCATGTGACGTTCGTCCGGAAAAATAAGCAGTTCATACGGCTTTCGAGCTGCCACTAGTGCATTCACAAGCCTCGCTGTGTGCCTGAAATGCACATTCTCATCAATCATGCCGTGCACTAACAACAACCTCCCTTTTAGCTTGCGCACATGATGCATCACCGAGCTGTACTCGTAACCTGTGGGATTCGCGGCAGGTAATCCCATGTACTTCTCTGTGTAAAATGTGTCGTATCCATCCCATGATGTCACGGGGGCTCCGGAGACTGCACAACGGAATACATCCGGGAACCTTGCCAAGATCATCGCTGACATATATCCACCATAGCTCCAACCGTACAATCCAATATGGCCAACTTTTGCAAGCCCTTGTTTGATCAGCCATTCAGCTCCAGTATGCTGATCCTCAGCATCAACGCAGCCAGCATTGTGTTTGAGACAACCTTCAAACTTTAGACCTCGCCTAGCAGTTCCTCTATTATCCAACTGTAAAGAGTGACACAAATTAGGTTAATGATTCTTTTTACAAAATATATTAACAGGAAACTTATTTACATATTGCTTATCCAGCAACAAAAATAAAATCAACATTGAGTGAACAGTTCAGATCATGAATAAATAGAAACACCAACCTTCCAGACTAAGATTCCTTTGCTCCGGAGGTACTGTGCTCTCATGTCCACCGTATTTATCCAAGAATAACAGACACACTGTATGCTAGGGCCACCATACACGCTGATCAAGGTTTTATAAGGTGGAGGTCCAAATTTTGTCGGGTCAGGCTTATATAGAGCCCCATATAGTATAGTTCCATCATTTGCCTGGATATTTACAATCTCTGGAGGTTCCAGCTCAAGC
>CAODLS011634890.1:0-10463 GCA_948243855.1 Flueggea neowawraea
TCCGAAGAGGAAAACGACGCGTCGTTCGTGTTGACAAACGGTCAGTCGTTCGTTGAAGGGAAAAACGACGTGTCGTTCGCAACGCGTTGACAAACGACCGGTCGTTCGCGTCCACAGTAACCAGATTCTGACTTAACAAAACGACGCCGTTTTGATTCGAATTTAGCAGCAGCAGATTTTCTTTTTTTTTTTCTTCTTCTCTTCTTCGTTTTTCTTCTTCCTCACCGAAACTCACACCCTCTCTCTCTCGTTTCTCTCTCATCATCTGACTCTACCCAAATTCATATTTTTAATCGGCTTATTTACTGTATTAAACAATTTAACAGAGAGATATTTTTCAAAAATAATATTCTCGAATATATAATGAAAATATATTCGTAATAACAAAATAAATAATTTAAATAAAACCGTTAAACATTTTTTTAACAATTGTAAGACCATACCCACTACCCAGTGTGGAGCAACTAACATACACAACTCAGCCAGATCAATAGGGCACTCACTGCACGCGGAAGAATCAAACGACTGTTATCCGCTACCTGAAAAGTGAAGTAGAACAAAGACAAGAAAAATAAAAGGGTTTTCGGAAGTTCTGAATTATTTTAAGATGTTTTGTTTGAAACATTTGTTAAAGCAAAAGGTTTTTGAAAGAATCTTACTTGGTTTTAAAACATTTGAGATTTAGCTATTTTGAAAATCTTCTGAAAATAAGGCCTACGTGGCAAAGTTTTGGACTTTGATAAGAGATTTCGATAAAAAGGTTTTGGATTTCGGAAATATTTAGTACAACCTTAAAAAGGTTTTAATTTGAAGCTCTGATAAGATAAAACGATTTTTGAAAGGTTTTGCTTTGATTTTGGAAAGCATGAAAGCTTTAATAAAGTTTGAAAAGATTCTTGAAAGATTCTGGTTTAGTTTCAGAATGATTTTGTGCATGCTGTTTGCTTTGGTTGCAAACGAATTTAGAAAGATTTTAGTGGAAACCATACTATGTATATAGTGTATACATATGTATACCTTTCGTATACCGCATGTGTTAGTTTTCAAATGGTTTTCAAATCAGTCTTTGTGAGGCACGTATGAGGCAATCTGGAGTGTTGTCCCTCACTCATAGGGTTTGACCCTTTTTCTTTGTTTGTTTGTCTCCTGTTTATTATCATCTTGCAGAGGACTGTGAGAGATTATGTTCGTTGACTTTTGATACTCAGTGAGGGATTTTGATGTTGCGGTTAATTCCCTTTTGACCGGGTCCAGTTGTATGATTTGTTAGATGCTCCACACCGGGTTCCTGTGAGATGTATTTAAGTTTTTGATATTTCAAATGTTTTAATTTGAAATAACTTCCGCACTTAATATTATGTATATTTTGTTTTTAATAAACAAAGATTATACTTTTATTTGTTTTTTTCGTATTTCTTTTAAATATGATATTTGGGTAAAAGTTATGTACTATGAGGCTTGTGCGAGATGACCTGAGTTTCCATAGACAATTTACCTCGTACGCCGGTTATAGTCCCGAAAATAAGTCGTGACAGCATTAAAGGCAGCCAATCTGCCCGCTTATTCGCGTCACGGTAAACAAGATGGTTCCGAGTCTCAAAAGCAATGACCTCCTCCAGAATATAATGTTCAATGAGACAAAAAGTTTTGTCTAGTGATTTGTGAGGTGGTCTTTTATTATATCGAGGATATGCAACTTCATGCGGCTTTGCTTAAGCTATCAATCTAATGTTGCCAAAAGAGATTTTTTCGCCCCTCAAATGTGTTCGAATTTTACCGTCTTTTAACAGGAAAAAATGACACAGAATTACATGTATTTTGGTGCTGAACTAGCAACAACTTAAACCTCACGCAATCGATAAAAAAAAACTCAGGCACATATGAGATGATATTGATCTCTCTTAACTTAAGTAAAATTGTAGGTTTAAATTTGTTTGTGTATAAAACTGTTTAAAATATGGAGTCATAGTTTTGCATTCCTAAAAGAACCATCTAGGCTTGAATAAGAATTAGTTTGGACGTGATAAATAGTTTAAATGTGCTGCCCACAATTAAGGTTCATCTAAGATACCGTGTGGTCTATAAAAAAAACTAGCAATCTATATATTAATATAAATGAGAATACATTTATGATATTGTGACATTTGTCATTCTAATTAAGTGACATATGACATCTTATTAATATGACATTTGTCATACAAGTTTGTCTAAAAATTTAATATAATATTTCTAATGTAAGTCAAATACTAATAAAGAAACAAATAATCATCCTAATAAGCTTAAAAATGTATTGACATATAAAATTACATTAAATTTCATTGGTGAAGATTAAAATAATCAAGAGATAAAGTTTAATCAACTAAAATGGGATTAAAATTATTCCAATAAATAATTATAAAAAGAATAAGAACTCTTTTAATAAGTTGTAAAAAGAATAACAACCCTTTTAATAAGTTCTAAATTTTTTCCCATAGTTTTCTGTTTCATTTTTAAAAGTTAGTTTTTAAATAAAAACTTGATCTATGGAGCGTACATTTTTTTATTTGAATTGTTGCATTTAGAATAAATCAAGATTAACATTATGGGTTATTGTTTAATGGTTCAATTCACTTTAAATCAATAAAATAATATAAAAATTTGATTCCAAAACTAATTTAAAATTCAAGATATGAATGAAGCAAATGAGTTATTTCTATTAATAATTTAGCTAACAATCAGTTTTCAAAATCAAGTTTTAAACTAATTTAATTTTGTTAATAGTATAAAAAACATTGAACTTGCAGTTGAGTTAGCACATGTGTGTCCATTACTATTGTTTAATTGAGTTCTTTAATATGTAGTACTGCTTATCTTGATCAAGCATGCTGAGTAAAGATTACATTATCAAAAATGTTAATATTGTCCCATTTTTTCACAAATCAATCGCTACCAAAAAAATCCGTGGCATCTCCCGGGCCTCCAACTAGTAACTTAGTAATATGATACTCTTTATTTTCAAAAGCAGAAAAAAATACCAAAATAAACAAGATTATCAAAATTCAGAAACCGATACCAAAATATAATGATAAATAAAATAAAAGGTGATTGGAGGAGAGAAATGAGTAATTAAAAGGAAGCTAGTGAAGGAAGAGAGAATGAAATATATAGAAAATGTGAATTTCATTAATGATAATTCAAATAGAGAGTCATTTTGCTTTTCTAGATATAGATAATGAAACCCATTCTCTATTTTATTTTTTGGGGGTGGAGTTGAATTTTTGAGGGCGACTCTCTAAATAAAAAGGATTGTAGGAGATATTCTAATTATCTAGTTAATTTTAATTTTAAGTAATTTTTTTTGTAAAAATTATATGGCTTATTAATAATAAAGTGATAGGTAATGTTTTAATATTGAAGTAATTGATCACACATAATATTAACAAAATGTAGTGACAACAAAATGAAGACAAATGTGTGACTATACAACATTTGGCATCTGTTTGGAAGATTATCCAATAAATCATTGTATACCTAAAAGGATTAATCTAAAGCCTTTTGTGCTCATTAGTCCAACTTAACATCACACTTCATCTTTTCCTAATTCTACACATAACGAAGACAAAGTGATCGGCAACATAAGGGAATCCAAAGCCGTCCTATTTGATGAAGATGTTTTTAGTTCTTATGCATAATTTGGGTATTTTGCCATTTGGATGTTTAGAATTTACACGTTTTCTCATAATTATTAGGAATTATTTTAATTGAAATTTTGACCAATTAAAAAGTATGTATTGCAATCTCCACTTTTGATCCGCCAAAGTCTTTATCGTAACATGACCATTGTTTGTCAATTCATAAGCTGATCGTAAACAAAAATATTTGCCTATCTTAAAAGAGAAAACTTTAATGATAAATAATTTTATTTTTTTGAAAGGTAAACCATTTTATTTTATTTAAAGTTAAATGTAAAATCCTAATTTATGCTACAAGAGAGAAAATATTTAACAAAAGCAATGAAAAATCAAGTGTTTTCGTTCTTATGGATGTTATTTAATTTTGGTTCAACAAGTGATTAATGACTTGTTATGTAAAGGGGAAATCTCAGGTTTAAAGAGGTGCAGCAGTATGTTAAGTTGGGGAGTATTTGGAGAGTTGGGTCAGGTTAAAACATACAAGTGATTGGAGAACCTTGGCTAGGCAACATGGATCATCCTTATGTGACAACAGTGGTGAATGTGGAGTTGAGTACTATGAGAGTTGCCGAGTTGATTGATAGTAGTACTGGGTTCTGGAATGTGAGGAAAATTCATTATCTTTTTAATCCTAGAGAAGCTGACTATATTCTTGCTATTCCACTTAGTAAGCGTAGGGTGGAGGATAAGTGGATTTGGGAGTTTGAGGAGAAGGGTCAGTTCTCTGTCAAGGGTCGTTAAGGAATCTTAAACTTTGGAATGCTCTTGATCTTAGTAAGAATGATTTTACCCATTCTATTCCTTCATGGATTGGTGAGAGTCTTACTTTCCTCACAATACTCAACATCCAATCCAACAAATTCGGTGGTGAAATTCCTTCGCAGCTTTGTGATCTTGGTTACTTGAGCATTTTGAACCCGGGGAAGAATATGTTGAATGGAACCATCCCTCATTGTTTTCATAAGCTTACTGCCATGAGTAAAAGAAGTGGAAGTTCCATTCGAATTTGGGACTTCTCTTCTTATTATTATCCATATGCTATTTATGATGAGAATGTTAAAGCATATGTTAAGGGAATGGAGCTTCAGTATACAAAGACAGCTAAAATTCTTGTTTCCGTTGATCTTTCTGAGAATAATTTTGAGGCGTTCAGCACTGGAAAATCTTAATTTATCCAAAAAAAAAAAACTAGAAGGGACTATTCCTTTGGAGGTTGGCAACTTGAAACTATTGGAATCGCTTGATCTCTCGAGAAATGAACTTTCTGGCTCAATCCCTTGGACAATTTCAGCTTTGGAGTATGTTTGTATGTATCTCAGTTACCTCAATGTGTCATTCAACAACTTATCAGGGAGAATTCCAGAAGGAAACCAACTTCGAAATCTGGTTGACAAATTCACCTACATGGGAAAAGATGGACGATGCGGTTTCCCATTAGAAAGCTGTCCAGAGGATCATAAATTGCGTAATGGTGACCGTGAAAATGTTGACAAAACAATGAAACAAGACGCAGAAATGTCCTGTTTTTACTGTGGCTTGGCAATTGGTCTCCTAACTGGATTTGTTGGAGTTTGTAGCATCTTGTATTTCAAAATTTTTTGAGATATGCATGGTTCAAACTAGGTAATAAAATCTGCCTCAAGCTAGCTGTAATGGTTGCAGTGAAGGCAAACCAATGGGGAAGGAAATTAAAGGCGAAAAATGAAATCCAATCCAGCTTTAACTAAATAAATAAATGTAAGCATGGCTCTATTCTTTACCACAGTTTATCATGTTCAACAATTCTCTGAAATTTGTAAATTGCAGGTTAAGGTTTTAACTTCGTCGTTTGGCATCAAGTTTCAACTAATGTTGTAACGTAAGCCATTTAATTTGATGGTCTTAATACATAATTTATCCTAAATTTGCACGTGTTTTTCTTTTGTCACTCTAAATTTTTTGACTACTCAATTTAACTCCTAAACTTGCTTTAGTTATATCAATCAAGGGTCTATTTTGCCTGATAAAAAAAGCGTGTCTGATATGCAAAAGATTGTACACGTGAAAAAATAACATGACACGGCAATTTGACTCAACCCGCCCAAATTTTAACCCGCCCAAATCAGTAAAACCCTAATTTCACTTCTATTCTTGCCCAAACCGTTTCACCTCTACAATAACAGCTCAAGCCGTGTCACTTTAAGATCTCTGACTTGTTGCAGCAGGGGAAAAAACCCTAAAAACCGTGTTTAACTTTCTTTCCACTCTCTCAAAGTCAGGGTTAGGTGCGACATTGAAGGCAAGACGACAAGAAGTGTATAGAGTTTCGAAGAGAGTGACAGAAAAAAACTTTGGTGACAGAGTTGTGTTTCTCACTTCAGGTAAAAGTGGGACAACTTACCATTGTTGTTTATTATTTCGACTTTGTCTTTTTGCAAGCACATCTCAGATTATTCCATTGTTTGGTCATGCTTTTTTGCCAGAAATCACATGGCTCCAACTGTGGCCAATTGTTTTTTCTACTACGGCGGGAAATTGGTGAAAGTGAAAGGGTAAGTGGCGAGATATATACATGGTGAGTCAGCTCTAGTCAAAGACTTGGTTGTTAGTGATTGGCCAGTCAAAGATTTAAAGGACCATAATTTCTGATTTAGGATTTGGTGATGCTAAGTATTTGTACTATAAGAATAGAAGGACCAGAGATTATGTTGAAATTGTGGGTGATTTGGTGGACATTGAGAGGGTAGGTTTAAGGAGTGGTGATGAGTTGAACATATACATTACAGATTTGGACCCTGAAGGCCCTAAAGGTGATAAAAATAGAGCTGCAGGGCCTGTGGGTAGTGATATAAAGAGAAGAAATTGGGATGAAGTAGATGAATTTGAAGAGAGTGAAGGCAATAGTGAAGATGACGATGATGAGCTGCAACATGGTGAATTTTCTGAAAGAGATGATGATCAAAGTGATGTGGATGAGGAAACTATTAGGGTGAGGGAGAGTTTGAGGAGTATAGAAAACAAAGGTCAAGAAGAGAGAAAGAAAGTGGGGAGGAACAAATTGAGTTAGGTGATTCCAACTTTGTGGCTGATAAGATACGAGTGAAGTGCTGCAAAGGGTGCCATGGTTGTTATATGCAGTATTAGATAGGAGGACACACAATTTTGTAATTAAGAATTACAATCCACGACACATTTGTGTCAGAAAGGATAGAAACAAGCTTTGTGATTCCAACTTTGTGGCTGATTTTTTTAAGGATAGGATAATCGAAGATCCAGGAATTAAGGTTTGGCAACTGCAGGAATTGTGTAGGAAGAAGTTGAAAACTTATGTTGGTCGAACAGTTTGCAGGATGGCTAGATTGAAGGTGAGGAAGGAGTACTTTGGTGATTGGACAGAAGAATTTTCTAGATTGTATGACTACAGAGATCAGATTATTAGGACTAATCCTGGATCCACTTGTGTGATTGAGGTTGACTCAGAATCAGAGCCTAGAAAACTATTATTCAAAAGCTTTTATGTATGTTTCAAGGCTTTAAAGGATGGTTTTCATGAGGGCTGTAGGAAGTGTATTGGATTAGACGGTTGTTTCTTGAAGGGTTGTTGTGAGGGACAACTTCTTGTTGCTGTTGCCAAAGACGGAAACAATCAAATGTTTCCTATAGCATGGGCTGTCGTAGATCAGGAAACAAAAGAGATTTGGAGCTGGTTCATTACGTTGTTGAAAGAAGACTTGAGCTTGCGTGACGGTGATGGATTTTGCGTGGTGACTGATATGCAGAAGGTTAGTAAAAGTTCTGTGGTAGTTTATATGGTTATGATTTTATTTTTGTGGTCATGAGAAATTAATGTTAGTTCCTGGAAAATCTGCAAGAGATACTGCAAAGTGATTTTCTGTTTTGTTGCTCTTAGAAGATATCATAATTATTGAGAAAAAATATATGGACAAAATATTTCAGATGGAAGAACAATATGGATCAAGTTTGCTTTTAAAGAAAAAAAAAGTGTGCTTGCTTTATCAAACTAAGTTCATCATTACTCATTTTTATATATTTTGTTGACGTCTGCACTTTCTGATTTCAATTAAGATTTGGATTTGAGTTATTTTACATGATGTTGATTATTACAGTGTAAGTCAAAATCTGCAAGTCACTTTGTTTATTGTGTGAAATATCTAATTCTCCAATTATTTTCTACTGCAGGGTTTAATTCCTGCTATTAATGAGTTGTTGCCTTTTGTTGAGCACCGAATGTGTGCACGTCACGTTGTAGCTAATTGGTCTAAGAGCTGGAGAGGATTAGAGAGAATAACTCAATTCTGGAGGTGTGCGAAGTCGACATTTGAGGCACAATTAAAAGATAACTTGAAGGAGTTAGCAAAGTTGGGTGGGAAAAAAATTGTCGAGGACTTATTATGTTACAATAAAGAAACTTGGTGCAAGGTGTATTTTGATACAAGATGGAAGTGTGATGTTGTTGATAACAACATGTCCGAAACATTCAATGGTTGGATCCTAGCTGCCAGACACAAGTCCATTATAACAATGTTGGAGGAAATTCGCGTTAAAGTGATGAATAGAACTTGTCAAATGAGGGCTTTTGCTGAAACTTGGATTATGGATTTTCTCCGATGTCTATGAGAACTCTGGAAATCAACAAGCAGAAATCAATGGATTGCCACATTGAGTGGAATGGAGATCAAGGATTTGAAGTTCTTCATGGTCCATACAAGCATGTAGTGAATTTGCAGCAAGAGACATGTACTTGTAGAAGTTGGCAGCTCAAAGGTATACCTTGTCTTGTCCTCATGCAATATGTGCGATGAATCATCGGAAATTGGTTCCCGAACATTACATAAGCTACTGGTACACAAAATATTCATTCTTGGATGCATATAACTTCTTTATCCAGCCTATTACAAATATGAAAATGTGGGTTGAATCTCAAAACCCTCCCATTCCCCCTCCAGTTATCACTGCCAAACCTGGGAGACCAAAAAAGAATAGAAGAAAGCCTAGAGATGAATTGAAAAAATTTGGTAAACTATCCAAAAAGGGTGTTCATATGCATTGCTCAAATTGTGGTGGGAGTGGACACAACGTGAAAGGGTGCCCTGTATCTCGAGGATTTGAGCCAGAGGTATGTTCATTCGCACTAAAAGTTTTTGTCAAATTGCTTCTGAAATTTAGGTTGCTCATTCTATAAGTGATTTCTTCATGTTGTAGGTTGCCTATGACCCTCCAATGACTAAGAAGTCACGAGTTTCAAGTGGCCATGGTGTTTATATCAATATGGAAACCGGCTTCATGGCTGAATATGTAAGTTCCTAGTTTTGTGAAATTGATTATTGTCTTTGTTCCAACTGTTGTTTATGTTGTGACATTGGTTATGCTGCCAAAATAGAATGGAAGGCCAGGTGAGGGAAAATTTTTAAGATCTGGATTTGGTGCTACAAGTTCAGCTGAAGTTACCGGAGACCTCGGATTTGCACCACCTGGACTGAAATGTAAAGGAAAAAAGGCAGTGACTGGTAATCAATTGCAACGACAGGCACAAGCAAAAAGGGGTAAAAAATCTACAAAGAATGCTTCCAGCTCTTCCCAATTCATACCTCAAAGACAAGCACAAGAACCAGCTCCAACTCTTCAAAATCTAACTCAGACAAGTTCAAATGTTGTTGGATTCTCAGGAACGCAAACTGTCCGTTGGATGCCTTAGTTTAACGAATGGCGTGAATGGCTAAATGATACTTATTTTTGATGCAATGACAGACTTGTCATCTTTTTGATTTGATCATGTATTTTGCTGACTTGATCAATGTTATGGTACTTACTGATTCAAGATTGCATGGTACACACCTATGAGAAAGCTGAAGAGTGCCTGAATACTAATTAATATGGTCCTGTTAAGTGTGCTATTTTGCCTCATGATGGACCTACTGGTTGCTACTTTGATCAAACTGAAGTTACTAGCTTTTGATCTTGTCTTGCACTTCTTTTTTTTCCTTTTTTTTTTCTAGCTTTTGATCTTTTCTTGTTTACGGTTGAAAATGAAATTCATTGAACTACATGAATTATGAGTCTGATGGTGAATTTCTTGTTTCATTGATTTAAATATTGATTTAAGATACCATTATTTTTGCTTCCAATAAAAACAAGTTTGCTAATGTCAAGTAAACGAATAAATAAGAGGTGGTTACATTGAGTAATGGAGGAAAGTATTTGATTGAACCACATGAATTCATGGGTGTTTTGTTCAAATCCTATTATCTTCTTACTCTCCTTTAAGAAAAATAAAAGGGAAAATTACTAGGTTATACTTTCTGGCTCTGATACCACTTAGGGCTGATCACCTTACACATACAGCTTTCTCCTCACGTTTCCACTCTTCCGCTTCAGGCGTTCTCCACGTGTACTTTGTCTTTTGGATCTTCACTGCTGCATAGTAATGACCAGAGACTCAAAAGAACCTTTGCCGTTAAGTATAACCTAATAACCTCACTCTATTCACTCATCGGATTTCAGTTGATAATAGGAAAGAAACAACTTAGAAAGCCATGAAGTTTTTTTTTTTTTTTTCTGAAAAATCCTCTCTAGGATTATCTCTATTGTTTTTGTTCTCTGCCTCTTATTGAATAAAATGAAGTCTTATATAAACTTCAGAGATTACAAACTAACAAACTTGGCCATGTACATTTTGGCCGACAAGGAAAAAGAAAAAGGAACTAGATTCCTTTAATAATGCAACAGATAAGACCAAAACAGTTGGCCGACGCAAAACGATAAATAAATACCTAATAAAAACAAACTACTTTA
>CAODLS011634944.1:0-10410 GCA_948243855.1 Flueggea neowawraea
TTCCTAACAAACTCGTCAACTCATCTAATACCGACAAAAGTCTCAAACAACCAACAACAAATTAGATGAGCATCCCACCGCCACAATAGAAACTACTCCTCCCGATCAGGCCCACCCTCCTAAATGGACCCTGCTCGTTGAAAACCACGCTTCCTCTTCCTGACATATTGCAGCTTGATTGGTGGCCTAACCTCTGTTAACCCACCATGAATGTGTTCTGGTCATAAATAGATCAATATGTTTATCACGATAAAATATGTATAATGAATTGTGTTTTAAATGGTTTTATATATCATATTGTGTCGACATACTACTAAACTTTTTAGATAAACGTATCAAAAGGTGTCGGTGCTTTTTTGGCGTAAATATATATTTATTGTATTGCCAGAATAGATGTATACAATCTATCACCTGAGGAAAGACCGTCATCTGAACAAAAACCTCTACGCACAGTCTATCACCTGACAAACACTACATAAACACAACACACTGATAGGAATTACCACCCTAGTTTATGGTCGCAAATGTTCATTCTAACATATCATAGGGTTGTGGATTATGATGCAGCACAAGACACTGAAGACTCATTTTGTGGGAAATCTGACAGCAACTGTTGATTCTCACGCTTGCAAGATGTATATATTGAAGCCCATTTCATAGATGTACGACGGCAGAAGATACCATGAGGTCGGATTTGGTTGATTTCACGAGGAGATTTAAGAGCATAAATGGCTTAATCATCCAGAATTGATGGATGATTAATGGTATTGATGGAATAAATCATTGTCTCACTTGTGTCTGCTTATATTAAGAAAATAAAATACTACCAAATGTTGCACAATTTTTAACTTGCTCAAAGTTAGTTCTTGAAGGGGCATGTAAATGATTCAATTTTTACTTACTTGTGTTTGACTCAATTTATAACCAATTTATATAAACAATAAATAACTCTTTTATTTTTTTTAAAAAATAATATGTTTAAGAATTAATTATTTAAAAAAAGTAAGTAAATATTAGTTTTTCATTATAAAATATCAGTTGTTTTACATAAATTTAACTTTAAATCAATAGACTTGTAGCTAATTGTTACTAAAATCATCACTAAAAATTCGAGAATTCGATGACATCCGATGCGAGCAAATAATATGGCCTATAAAAAAATAAATTCAACAACTTATAAACAAATTCTAGTTCAAATAGACAAAGCTGCTCGGCTGAACTGAAGAACTTAAATATATCTCAAATATATCTCAGTAAGTGTTCGATTATATGCCAAGCTCAAATATATCTCTTTTGCGGTTAAAGCTGAATTTGTTTTTGGTTACAGAGTGCTTGAAGACGCTTGCAAACACGACGAGGAACTCCGAGCTGTTCTTGGAGATAGCATTGGGAAGCCCGAACTCATGAGGAAAAGGGTATCTGATTAACTCGTATTTTTCTTATCATTTTCTTTACTTTCAGAATTGGGAATTCCTTATTTGTTCGACTGCGTTTCATTGACTGTCTAATAAATTCTTCATCCTATGAGGCAGGTCGAGGAGAGAGTACGGAAGAAAGGCCGCAATACGAAATCCAAAACTGGGTCTGTTCTCGCCTTCAAAGTCAGCTTCAGAAAGTAAGTTCCTTTAACTTGGCATTTGAAGCAAGTGCTTATGATGAACAACGAGCCTTCCTAACTGTCTATACTGTTTTGCATTTAGCATTTACAAAACTTGCTTTTCTACATGTTAATTTGCCAATTACAACAATTTACTTTGTTTTTGTTTGGGGATATGCGGCTTCAACCCTGTTGATTCCTACATATGGTTTGAATTGTTTGGATCTCCCTCTGATAGGGACGTTGATCTCGTTGGCAGTGTAAGTGCTGCAGAATTTTGCATCGACTTGTTTTACATTTTGTATCGTAGAACCTATTTGATTTCCATCTTATTCTAATACCTTATGGGTTTCACTACGCCACTATCTGGAGTTACTTAATGCAGAAAGATAATTCTGCAGGTTATTCAGGCATGGTATGCTATGGGGCAGTTGGGTGCCTTCAATTATTCCAATTTGCAGCTTTGCGTTTTCTGTTTCACTGGCAAATTATTGATGGCAATGGATAATCTAATTGACCATGTATATATTAATTTACTATTATTCTATATCTAAAACACATATTCTAAATTATTCATATTTTGTACCAGCTTAGTTAATGTTGGCTTCTCATTGCATTTGCTAGTCATATCAGATGCTGCCATTCCTAGAGTGAGCTCCGATAATATGACTTGCTTAAACTGTTACCCTTGTATGGTTTTCTGACATCAAAGCGTCTTCCCCTAACCCATATTTAATTACTCGGCCTTATGACTTGGACTTATGACTTGTTGCTGTAGTCACAAATTCGGTGTTACCGAGTTTTGCGTTGTTCTGCCAATGTTTCTTCTCTCATGTGGGAACAAGTTTCCTTTGTGGCTATGTCTAAAGAATTTTTATTTTCTGGGAGACTAACGCAGGTACTGTTGTTGAGAAATGGTTAAACACCAACGTAAGTTGCAATGAGAGGGTGTTGAATTAATATTTTAGTTTGTTGATTAATGTGAGGAAATAAGGGACAAGTGTTACAACGACCTTTTAATTTCAGCTTAATTACAAAGAGTCATTAGTATGGTGATTCTCTCTTATATGGCAGTTGGCGAACACATCGGTGGAGTATAATCCCCTTTATGATGCAGACAAGGGTTTCAAAGTAATGCCATCATCATTCCATGACATCAGTGACGTGGAATTTCAGGATAACTGGGGTCGCATTTGGTATAATCTCTTTAAACTCCTGGTTCATTTACATGACATTGCTAGTTCTGGCACTTTCGCTCGCTGAGCAAAATTTGAGATGCCAATATACTTGTTGTTTGCAGGGTTGATCTTGGTACATCAGACTGTTTTGCAATTGACGTTCTCCTCAACTGCTTAACTGTACTGAGTTCGTAGTAAGTCTTGGCTAATCAACAAATAGCAGTTTCTCACAAGTTTGAGCTATTATTAGATATTAACTTAAATCGTCTTTTTGATGGCAGATATTTGGGCATACAACAGGTAGTTTTTGGTGGTCGCAAAATGGGTGACTGGGAAGAAGGGATGACAAATCCAGAGTATGGATACAAGTACTTCAAGATATAAGTAAAGCTAGTTATGTTATTAATAGTTTTTGCATTCCACTTAGGGTGTTGCATATATCTGTGATGTACCATTATTGTGTTTCTTGCCTTGTGGAATTGTCTTCTATAAATATAAAAGCATCTTCCATTGTTCTCAGAACTCAAGAAGAATGAAAACTGGCACACTCTTGATTTGAGTGGAGAATTATTCGGATTTGTAGATTGTGTTACTTCATTTACACATGCCATATATTGAAAAACTAGAAATCAGATAAAATCCAAAAGGTTTATATTTGATTTTTTATTTGATTTTTTTTGTCGACATGTACCAATCCCATACATTCGTAAACCGGAAAAGCAAATAATAATCAAAAGGACACCAACAATAAAAAGAACTTAAAATATCCTTGGTCAAACAAAACATTCAATAGAAAACCAAATAAAAATCAATAAAAAAACCAAATGAAAACACAAAACATGTTTGGGAAAAAGCAATTTGGTTTTTGTAGAGTAAATAAATAAAAATAACTTGATTTTTAAGTTTTGTATCAAAAATAGCCTTAATTTAAAGATGATTGTAAAAATCTTAAACTTTGAGTTTTACTTCAAAAATAGTTAAATGTTTGTGCGTCATTTGTTTGTGTCGTTATCTGCCATGTTAGATTGATTACATGGCAAGGTCACATGGTCACAGCGTTGTTTGAATTATATCATTTTTTTTACTTCTTTAATTTAACTCCAAAAGTTATTTTTTTTTGCATTTTTTTCAATCATTCCTAACAAGTTGTCATGTGGGTTTGTCATGTAATCAGTCTAGTGTAACAAATAACAACAAAACAAACGACATACTAACACGGATCTATTTTGAAGCAAAACTCAAAGTTCAGAATTTTTATTAGTCATTTTTAAAGTACAAACTATTTTTGATACAAATTCTAAAAGTCAAGTTATTTTAGTTTATTTACTCTTTGGTAAATTAAATGATAGATAATAGAAACATATTATATACTAAAAATATAGGGGGATTGACATGTATTTTGAGAATTATAATATGATGAATATTCAATATGTTGCAAATCAAACACAAATAAAAAGAGAAAAATAAGAAAATAAACTTTTATAGATAAGAAATACTATGAGATTAAATTGTGAAAAATAGAGGTAGCACTATGTATTTTAATGAAAAAAAAATATAGAGAAAGTTGCCTCGCATTTTGTTTTGCTCACAAACCCATAATATATTCACTGAATTTTTTTATAAATTATTTTATTTTCTGGCACCTATTGAACTCACAATCTTTTATGTTTTGGTATTAGAGTTACCTATAGAAGCGGATACAAATTAATGAGTGTTCAAACTCAATCCTTCAATAGTGAGACAAATGCATAAGACTATTTTTAACTCAGAGTTTCTGAAGTCGTCTCGTAGGACGTCTGCTCAATATTTTTGTTATTTCTTTATTAAAATTCTTAGTTTCTAATCCCTCAGTTTTTTTATATGTAATTCAGAGACTACTTTAAAAGTCCGCGAGACGACTACGTAACTTTCTACTAACCATAATTTTATTTTAATCAATTGAAATAAATATGACCATTGAATCGTTTGTTTTTGATTTTTTTTTAAAAAAATTAATTTGTCAATGAATCCCGCACTTGACAATGTAACTCGTCCTCCTACGGGAGAACCGACTACTAGACCGGTCGCATTAACCGGGCGTTGTGGATAGCCTAAAGAAACCGTGACAAGAAATCAACAATCAACTTACTATCTATAGTGTAGCGCTGAATTGTGGTTTGTGGATGAGAACGTCCCTTCATCCATCCATCGGTTAGCCAGAGAAGAGTACAGAATAGCCAGTATGGTGGGACAGATTTTTAGATTTTATTTTCACTTTAAAAAAAGGAAAAAACAATATAAGAAAGGAAACTAAGTTCGATATCCTCCACTACAAACATCTGCCGAGTTCCTGGAGAGAGAGCAGATGAGTTCAACCGTCGCCTTGTCGTCCGCCGGAGTCGGCTGCTCCGTCCGAACCATGGCCCGACTAATCCCCCCTCCGTCTTCAGTGGTTCCTTCTCCCGATTTCACTTCTAACACCGTGACGACGATGATGCTGACGCCAGCAAAACCTTTTGTTCCTATAAAAAACGGTCGTAGAAGAATCTCATGTGAGGTCGCTCTGAGATCTAACAACTCCGCGACTTCGTCTTCTGTATCGTCGGCCACAATCTCGGAGGAACAAGACGACGAAGAAGAGTTGGTTAAGAAGAAGATTGGAGCGAGAGTGAGAGTGAAGGTTCCGTTGAAGGTATACCATGTGCCTCGAGTGCCGGAGATGGATCTAAGTGGAAAGGAAGGTCTAATCAAACAATACGTCGCCGTTTGGAAAGGTAAACGGATTTCGGCGAATCTTCCCTATAAGGTGCAGTTTGTGGTGGATGTTGAAGATAGAGGACCGGTTAAGTTCTTTGCTCATCTCAAAGAGGAAGAGTTCGAATACCTGGATTGATTAACCTTTCACATCATGCTGAGGCAAACACTTTCTCTCTCTCTTTACCTTCCTCTCCTGAATGTGACCATAATAATCTCAATTACACTATAAAAATCATTGTGCAGTGTTTTGTATGTTATGAAAATCTATAGTTGTTCATGATATTTGCTTTTACGTTTCATTGAGTAAATTCATCATACACCTGATGTGTTTTTTTTTTGCTTCTCTTTGACTTCATACTGGAAACATTTGCTCAATAGAATGCCATTTTATTTCAGTTAGGAGCAGTGTAGCACAAAGTGTCATACATGTCTGTCTCAATTGTTGCCTCGACGGCCCCGAGGCATTCCATTGTTTAAAGCTTTAACATTCATTCCTAAACACTGTGCAGTAGGTGCCGCAAAGAATTTACTGGAAAAATTCTCATAATGATATTCATGATCATCAGTGTGGCATCTCGTTATTTTTTGCAAGTTACCAAGTGGAAATGCAAGCATGCCAGGTTTCAATTTGAGCATCCTTCAGAGATCATGAAGAGCTTAATGTCATGTTAACTGCTTCTTTCAGTTTTTGATCTTATGGTATCAAATTTCAGTTAGATTCCATTTAATTTCACTAGAACATGTTTACATACATCTGTATTTTCTACTGTTTCAGTATGTTCAACAAAAAAAAAAATCCTTCCTGTCTGCTGCAAAATAGAAGTTCATTCTGGAAAATTACTTTCCATTTGTAGGTTCAAGAATATTTTTCCTACCCTATTTGCTACGCCTTCAGCTATGCCTTTATGATCCAAATACATGGCTATCTCTTTCATATGCACTCATGCCACTGGCAATCACATTTTCACTCATCGCATCCTTCTTTTAAACACCTCATGCCACTCAAATTGAACTCATTCAAGCCCCTTATGAATCAATGATTTGATTTCATTTGATCCTGTTGGACAAAGATGTAGTAGGGGATTTTGGCACTGGATGGTCATTTTCTGGCTCTCTAATTTTTACCAGTCATAGTAATGTGATGTGAAACTCGAGGTGGTTGATGGAATTCTCTGATTTAGAATGATTTATGAGACCTGAAAATCTGTGGAAGAACAGTAATTGGAATATTTAGCATAACTGACAATTGGTAACTTTGTTTTCTAATGGTGAAGTATTTGTAGTAATGTAGTTTTGTTGTGTAATGAAGATTCGGATTAATTTGTTTATTGCCTTTGTGAGCCATCCTGTGACTTAATGGGAAGGATATGATTGTTGCACGAATCTCAGTGACCTTAAGAAACAGCTAGTTGTGATGGGAATGACCCAATGACATGAAACATATGGCTGTGTTCTCTTTCAAATTGCTGGTTGATGTATTCTCATGCATTTTTTGTGTCTCGTTACTGAATGGTACACATAATACCTTTTTTCCCCCCTTGACCTAAAGCTTGAGCAGCCATTAATTCATGGAACATGCATAATTCTCCTAAAGGGGCTTGAGTGCATTGTGTTAAATTGTTGTGGATTCAGAAAACTTCCCGAGTCTGTAGGAATTTCAAAGGCATTGGCATTCTCTGTAATGACTGGATGGAACCTAAACAGTTGATGCTGCACCATGTTTATCGGCATAATTTGATGGCTGATGTTTTGCCTTTAATTCTGTGTTCATGGTAGTTTTTCCTTGAGAATTCTGAATTTGCAAATTTCTCTTTGTACTTGTTTATGCTGTGAAGTTAAATTTTCCTGGCATTCTTTGCTAAACTCTCAAGCATTTTCTCTTTCTTAAGAGCTTCAACAAGTTAGATAATATTATTCCATTGAGGGCCTGATTTTTAAGCCATAGCTTGACTTCAAAGTTTGCACTTATAATAAGTTCACTGATTAATAATTGATGCTTGTTTACAGAACTCAGTAGTCACTACATTCTGAAACTACTCTTGCTGTATTTCTATCCCTTGTATGTTGCTTGGTTAATGGACAGAAATTTGTTCCCTTGAGATATGTCACAATATATGCCATTCTCGGTTGGCAATTCAAGAAAAGGACGAGCAACAGTGTGGTATTTCCAGCATTACTTGCCTGCTATGGACAAGCCGAGTTTACGGCAAGTTGTTGATGACTTCTGGTTAGTCTTGCACCGTGATGGGCGAGGAAATTCAATTGAAGGCGTTGAGAATCCATGGATGTCTAATTTATGCAGGTTACCGAAGCTAAAACAAAGGTTGATTTTCACTACAGGTGAGAGAGACAAAAGGGTCTGCATTGTTGCATTATGATCAGCCTCCATCAACCTGCGCCTTTTTTTTTTAACCCTTTTGACAAATCATTTTATTTGCTCTCACTGGGAATTAAATTCTCGATTCTTAAGTACTAGAGTTGACTTTAATACCAATAAGTTATAAGTCTATTGGTAAATTCGGCTCTATCATTTTGTGTGACAGACCTTACGTTGGCTGGTGCAATATATGGTTCAGTTGCTCTATGGAACGTAGATCTGATGTACTACTTCCTGCCGGAAAGGCGGACGTTTCATTGTTAAGTGTAGTTTTCCATGTTGTGACGCAACCTTCTTGGGGCTATTTCATTTGATTTACAAAATAAACAATTTAGGAGACATTTACCGCAATAAACTGACCACTTTGATTCGATGTGACAATTGTGGGTTCTGGCCTTTGGTCTTGAGTTGTTGCAATATAATGTGGTGGGTTCAATTGCTTTTTGGAATGAAATCTTATGAAAGGTAGATCATAGAAGCTACAGTTTCGTTTGTGGTGAGTTCAATTCGAAGGTTAAAAGCTGATTTTAAATTTTAAACAAGTTTATCTTTTCTTTATGAACCACTATGATTACATAATCTGGATCAACCAGCTGCATAAATGAATAAGAAAAGAAAGAAAATTAGGAGAAAGGTGAGGAGAGTTAATGAGAAGGTTATGTGGTGGGTAGGTTGTGGTGGTGTTTTCAATTTTGATTTTGTAAAGGAGGGAGAGAACACAGATACTAGACTGGATCTCCGGCGTGGCGGGCCATCCGCCTTTTTGGTTATCGTCGCTTCGCTTGTTCCGGTCATTGTTTGGAGTGGATGTAAATTGCATTAGTATGTCATTTTATTTACCTTTTTATTATATTGCATAAAATTACTCTATTTAAAAGATACATTATTTTTTTTTTACTTTTTCGCTATGCAGCTTATTTTTACAATATATTTCATTAAATCTATCTCAAATAAATGGAAAAGTGTATAATTCAACATATGGATGGTAAGAGTGTTTATCCAAAGTAGGCCGTGTAGATTGTATAATTTTTTATAAATTGTTTAATAAAAATATAAAAAATCTTTTTAACTAAAACAAATAAACCCTGAATATAGCGAAATAACAGATTTTTGAGTGACAAAAATATAGAAAGTATAACATAGAATTACACATTTTTAGTTAAGATTAATTCACTCAATATTAGGTAAATTGATTTTTTTTCTAATTGGTACTGAAATGTACTTTATACTTATGTTAAATGTTTTTCCATTGAAGTTTGTTTAAAAAGAGTAAAATTTAACTAACAACGAATAGTAAATTGTTTAGTTGAAAAAAATAAGAGAGTAATAAGTCAGATTTTTAAGGAAAAAAATATGCTAAATTTAAGAAGTTAAATGTCAAGATTTTAGAAAATGATTAAAACAAAAGTTATAGAAAATACTTTTCAAAAAATGTTGCCGTACGAATGCCCCGAAGAAAAGGGAAAAAAAGAAAAAGATAAAATGAAAAACAAATTTCCCACCTTTAGGATTAATTTGAAAACAAGTATTTATGAGTGGAGAAGTAAATAATTATTGAGAAGGGACTCAAACAAACACAACACAAGCATTTCGTGAAAGCGCCTCCCTCTCCTCCTCTCTCTCTCTCTCTCTCTCTCTCTCCTTCTTCTTCCTCTGTTCCATTTTCCTCCAAAATCATCACTTCACTCTTCTTCTTCTTCTTCCATGCTAATCGCATTACTAATCGCGTCTTCTTATTTTCAGTATCGTCTTTGCTTGTTTGCGTTTCTTAATTTTCCATTACTCACACTTTACTCCAAACACTCTCCTACCAAATTTCCCCTTTTCTTGTTTCCCATTTTTGCATTCTCAACCCACACCAACAACGAGGCTTCTCCGACCACCGCCGACGCCGGCTTTTTAGGTTTTCTCTCACCTCTAACTTTTATTTTCCCTTTCTTTTGTTTTTGTCTCTAATTTCCGATTTGCAGTGACATTTGATTCAATGAGGTGTTGAAGAGCCATACATGCTTGTTGGAATTGCTAAGATCTGCTTCCATGGAATTGATGGGGCAGATGTGATTTGAATGTCTCGAGAAACGAGCACCGTCATTTGGTTTTCTTCTTTCCTGTTATCGTTAGGGTTTATTTTCAGCTCATGCCATGACTACTAAACGAGCTTACAAGCTGCGTATCCTTCGGTTCTTGTGTTTTTTCTTTTCACATTTGCTTTTCCGTGTTGAATTCAATTTTCACTCGCGATCTACACCTTTTGTTTTGTTTTTTTGTATTGATTTTTATTTTTTATTAATGGAGAAATTGAAGATGCAATCCTTAACCGTGACTGTATTCGAAAAGAGGAGTTTGTGGCACATTCTTCTAACGTCAATTGTCTAAAGATAGGGAGGAAATCGTCGAGAGTTCTTGTCACTGGAGGGGAAGATCATAAGGTCAATCTCTGGGCTATTGGTAAACCCAACGCAATACTGGTCAGTCCCATCTTTTTACTTTCTTCTGCTGTTTCACCTTTTGTGTCAATTCCA
>CAODLS011634961.1:0-17670 GCA_948243855.1 Flueggea neowawraea
TTTTTCTCATATTCTGTCACTGACATACTCGGCCCCTGATAGAAATTATTGAACTCATTCGCCTTCCTGTCCCGAATGCTCCGAGGAAGGGCAGAAGAAATGAGCTCCTCCTTAAATCTGGCACAATTGAAACCCTCTCGAGCCTCAAGGCGCCTTCACCATCTGGTTGCTCGACCACTCAGGAGAAATACCCCGAGTCTTACCCAATAATTATTAGTCAATTTATGTCATAACCAGACATATCAAAAATAGCATACTAATTTTGAAGACATAGCCTATGTGTCTGAAGCTGCTATTTCATTCACCTGGTATCCAAAGCCGTAGATCTAGTCAGATATCGCTCGTGGGTGGCTGCTCCTGCTGGCAGGCACACTGAGCTGCATATATACAGACATAGCAAATATCAATATGTGGTACTATGGTGGTACCAATGGATGTATGCGAATGCAAATGCTAACTAACTCTCGATGACATCGAGAAATTATGCCAAAATACCCAAACTCTCATTTTGATCTATACCCGATCGATCAAATACTCATATTGGTTGCAAACAGCTTCTCAAGCAAGGATCTAGCCTCAGATCCTACAAATAACCTCAAAATCATCAAGAATCCAAATCCCCATATTCAGATTTCTTGACCCACTCGACACAAATCGTCAAATCTTGACAGCCAATGTCAGATCTATGTATTTCTAACACCTATCTATCATAATACATTAGATACAACTCCAAATCTGATGAGAAATCTACCAAAATTCGGAACCCTAGCTTGAATCAAACCCATTTTGTTCAAACACGAATTCCTTGGAAACCAAAGCTAGAATCACGTGGTTACAACCTTAATCAAGCTTAATCTACCCATATTTAACTTCCTTTACAACAGAAAAGGAAGATCTGAACAAAACTCCTAAATTCGTTCAAAATCCTAGATGAACAAATATGAGGTGAGATGACAGAAAGAAGAAGAGATCAAAGAAGGATTCTTACCTTCAGAATTGCAATGGAAGTTCTGAGGAGTGATTGCAAGTGCAGAGGAGTAGTTGAGAGAGTGATTTCGGTGGTTGAGATGAGTTATGACAGAAGAGAGTCGTAGGTGGGTGTATTTATAGACCCTCGGAACTGAAACGTGGCATTTCATTTAATGCCCGCGGAAAAGGCCCATCTACGTGCGTTCAACCTTCCTCTACACACGCCGATAGAGTACTATGTTCATAGACGAAGCTCCTGTGTGCGTAGGCGGCAGATCTGGCAACCTTTCCCTCACGGATCCAGGATTAAAGTGCACACCACCTAGTGCTATGCACGTAGATCACCAAGCTCACCACGATTCCAAGTCCAAATCACGTCCAACGTGTGCGGACGTCTCCAACGCACACAGACGTGCGCAGACACATTCACGGTCTAGATCAGACATCCATCTACACACGTAGTACAATCACCTACGCACGTAGACGACCCCCTGACCTCATTATATGCACGCAGAACGCTCCTCAACGCACACATATGACCTGCTATGTGCTTTGCACACGCAAACCACCTCCAAACATTCTCGATCGAAGTTTAACACCTAGAAACCCCGAATTTCCCTGAAGTCTTGACGAAATACCCTCGAATTCCGGTCAAGACAGATGGGATATTACACTTTGCATGTCATTTTCATCGATCATCTGTCTCTTCTCACTCTCTGTCTCTACTGTGGCATTTTGTAGGTGTCGATTCGCGACTAGGGAAAGATATTTGATTGTACGGCTGTCGCAAATCTATTGTAGGCGGTGGTGGCGTGGGGAGGTTGATAGTGAATATTGCAGATCTCTATGCTTGATTTGTGCAAATCTGCTCTCTCTCTCTCTCCATCAGCTAGGTTTCTTGGTTTGATGTGTGTTGTAGTGGAGGAAGTGGCATTGGCGGCTAGAGCTTCCCAAAACCTAGCCATTGCATTTTGTTTTTTATAAGAAAGACAAAACTAAAAATGTTGGTTGAACAGATTTTTGCTTGGTTGAATTGGTTTTGGCGTCGTTGTCGGCATATTTTGATTTAGTGTTGGTGTTGGCGGAGATCGACTTGGTGTTGGCGGCTGTGGACACATAAGATTGACGCTGCATACACCTTTGAAGAGCTTTTGTATACTTTTGTAGACATTTTTAGACTATTACGTATACCTTGTGTAGACCATTGTAGACTTTTGTAGTGCTTTGTATACCTTCGTGTAAGTATACTTTTATATGCTAAATTGAAAATAATTAAATAAATTAAGTTTTTGTAATTATCACATATATTTACTTAGAAAAAATTATTACACTAAAAATTCATTAAATTAAATTAAATTTTCCCATTTGAACACTTGTATAGACCATTATAGACATTCTAAAAAAATGAGATATTTTTTGAGTAGAAATCATTTTTTTGGGAAAAAATTAATTTCTCATGAAAATATCGCGATTCTCGCAAAAATGTCATTTTTAAGATTGTGTTTATTTTTTCTAGTATTTTTTTATATAGTTGAAGATTTGGATGATATTTATCAAATTCAATATTTATTTTTTTAATAAAAGTATGATTTTTCCATTTATATTATTTCAGAGCCGGCTTTGCCTTCAACTGCCTAGGGCCTTTAAATTAATGGGGCTTCAAAAAATTTAAGAGTATATATATGTATTAAGGCTACTTTTCTTTGATAAGTTTTATCAGTTAATAAAAAAGAAAGTAATTGTTTCCAGTAAAAAAAAAAGAAATTAATTGTGGACCCTCAATAATAATATTTTTTATTGACATTTCAAATTTTCTAAGTTTATGGATGTTAGAAAAATCAGGATAAAAGTCAAATAATAACTAAAAACAAAACACAACATGATACACGTCAATATAGTCTTTTAAAGATCCACAACAGTTGTTCATATTTTCAATTGAAAATTTAAATTCTTTTCCGAATTGTCCTCTCACTTTCTTATATTAAAATATTATATTCTTTTCAAAATTGTCAAATTGTGTTATCGAATTTTGTTAATAATACCTTTTGTAATTATACTGGCAGAAAAGTGTTTTTAAAAAATAAAATTTATAAAAAAAATTAATGGGTTGGCTATATAATTACTCAATTGAATATAAAAACTTAATTAAGGATTTTACGTATTGAACTTGTCTTTCTCTTGAATACAATAGATAGTATAACTAACCCAATCGAAATAAGAACTAATTACTTATCTCGAACACAACAAAAACTCAACAAGAATAATAAGAGAATATGATCGATGCAAGCCTTTACAGTCGAACCTATATTTATGGATGAGAACAACTGATTATGTGTCGTCTACATGCTTTCTTAGGATCAGATTTATTCAAGGAGAAGAACTGTTTATCTTTCCTATTTTGAGAGCTCAAGAACGTGTTCTTAGAGGGAGAGGGAGAGAAGAACTTTTATGGAGACAAGCACAAAAAGAACGTCTTTTTTTTTTCTTTTCTTCTTTTCTAGATAAATATCCAATATGAAAAAAGATATTTCTAGATCTTTTTTTTCTTATTGGGCTTCATTTTAATATAGGCTTACTCGACCCAATTAAGAAACTCACAATTTACATATGGTTGGGCTCGTCATATATTTTGATAATTGATAGACCTCGCTTCATCCATTAACGGTATGGCAGACTCGACTTCAAACAATTGTACTTCTACTATGTAATCACCGAGTTTTTTGAGTATAAATAAGGGTATATTAACGAAATTTTAAAAGTGTCATATTCTTTTTTAATATATATTATAATCTCGCTAAGGGGGGTCTAATTACTCTTACCAATTGTACTTACCTTACATTATGGATACAGTTGGATTTGTCATGAAAAAAAAATTGATAAGTCCAGTTCATATGCATTAACACTCCTTTTTTTCCCTTTCTTTTTCCTAAAAGAAGTCATTCTCTATTGACAAAGACAAGACTGGCATGTAAATAACCTATCAAAATCGAACTACAGATTTTTTTTTGGTCGGAATCGAACCACAGATTGAGATAATGTGAGGCTGAGGCTCAATTTTGAGTCACATAGCAACGCACCATCATTTTCATGGTTCTAGCAGTTCGTATTGGCACTATAACGTTTTGACCTGAAAACCAATTATCAATAAGGAAAGTAGACTTCCAAATCATTCGGAAGATACCCTTAAATGCAATCACATGGGTGAGACGTCTATTTCTGAGAAAAAAAGTATTCATCATCAAAGTTGGGGTTATCATATACTTAAATGTTGTAAAGTACTAAGTGGACTTGTTCAAAATATATATAGTCAAATTTGCAACTAATTCGTCGTAGTTGTATCCATTAATTTTGTACTGAGCCGCCCTTACGTATACGAATATATATATATATTTTTTGGTCTATTACATGCACGAAATTTTTACTTCACAGAATACGACTATATTTTGGTCCATTACATGCAAGGGCAATTGGTGCTCCTTTACAGAACGATTACACGTCTATATATTTTTTAACTGTTGAAATACAAAATGTAGAAAACCCTAATAGAGACAATAACATAGTGTGGCACCCTCTTGGGTACGGCGGCACCACCATGTTAATATTTGGTCTTCGTTTTCTCAATAAAGAAACGCCCAATAAATTACATAGATCTTATCTCTTGATTTAGATTTGAATAAATTCTCCTCTAACTATTACCGTCACCACGATCTCTATTGTTGCCTCCTTCCGTCTTGGGCATCATTTGGTACTTCTGCTCTTGACGTCTTCAAATTATCGTTGCTGCCACCTACTTTATGCGTGGGGATGTGTTCATTGACATTGGGTTGGTGCTTTTATTTTTTTTTATTTTGTTTTATATTTTTTTATGTTGGTTTTGTCTTTCCCTTTTGGAAGTATATGTTTGTCTTCACTAGTTGGAAGTGTGGCTTTCTTTTTTCTTGGTTAAAGTTTTATTTTACGTTATGAGTTAATTTAGTTGTCGCTGCATTGTTGTGTTTCAGAAGTTTGTAAAATAATAGTTTGTGACCGTATGCTCCTAATATAATTGTAGTTCTAATAATAGTGGTCTGAGAATCAATTTGCTTTAGTTGAGCAAATTAATTCTATATCAAGTCTTTTTTTATTTTATTTTTTTGAGGGAAATGTCAAGTCTTTTTTTATTGAAAATTGTATTTCGATTCTTGATTATAATGAATTTCTATTTAAAAAAATTACTAAATACAAAATGATATTTGAAAAGACCTAACAATAGTTATATTTTATAGAACTGCTCGAAGCTTCAAAAACCTTATAACAAAATCGTATTTTGTAAAAATAAATGCTATGTTTTGTTTGTATTAAGCTCGTAACTAACTAATTAAAAAAGACAAGGTTCATTTAGATTTAAACCGAAAGTATTTAAATGATTGCCTGCTGCCAAAAAAAAGGCGTCTAAAAACTTTCATAGGTAAAAGAGAATTTTTGTCACTATTCATTTAGCAACGGTAAAATGTTGCAAATTAAGTAAATCGACTAACCTTAAGTAGTCTCACTAGATTTGGAATCAAAATATGAAATTGCAATTCACTTCTCACAATCCAAGTACCCAATTCATGCCTCTCACTTTCACACTTTTGTTCCGACTTTTAATTTTCGTTTTGTTGCAGAGAGATCATATGTTTTCCTGTTATTTCGTCAGTTTTCTTCATCACTTTTATATCATGTATCAATTACATAATATATTGGAGCGTTATCCAAAATATTTGGTACATATGTGCCTCTTTGCAACTACACAGCAGTTGCAACTGCTGTGTTGGTTGCTTTTAGGTTCGAGTCGACTGGTCATGGGTGACCCGATTCGATCTTCAACAACAACAGAGTTTGACAATGAAAAATTTGCTACCAAAATCGGCCTCGCTAATTTAATTTGGCAAGGAAATTCGAAGCAAAAATGCTTGAAACAACATTCAACGCTAGTATGCGATAGCAGTTCGATGCGAAACTTGCTCAAAAAGTCAATATCTTTGGCGACAAAGTGGACTTTAATAGGAAATTTTCTGAAAGATTTGGTGCAAATTCGATAACAGAAGTCAACCGAATAATGCATTTACTGACAAATGTGTCCCCAAATGTAGTGGAAAAGATGAAAAAATGAGAGACAAATTTATCCAACGATTTGGTTATAACAACATTCTTTTTTCTTTTGATTGTGTATTTGGTTTTTCTTAAAACTGAATAAAATTTAGAACAATGTGTGGGTTCAAAATCTATTCTGATATGGTACAAATGCTATAGGACCAGTTTGTTTTGGCGTATGGTTCAGCGGTGCGGCTGATTTTAGTACAAAAGCTGATGTTTTGGTGTTTGTTTCGGCTGATTTTAATGAAACGAAACTAAAGTTCAGATACGCAACGACTCATAAACCAAGCTATTGAAGCTAACTGCTATGAGATTTTGGCAATATAATTTATTTTGGGTTAATTTTATCTTCCCGGGAAAAAAAATTCGAATTTATAGCTATACAAACTCAGAAATTAAATTACAAGTTGTTTTGCCAAAATTACACAAGTTTTGTTTTTTTTTTAATTGCAAAATCATGATGTTTATATTTTGTTTGGATCTTGTTTTTGTTTTTTTTGTTGTGTTTTTTCTTCTTTGTTTAATAGTTGTATATTTTGTTTATATTCTGTTTTCATTATATTTTTTATTTTGTTTTGAGTTTGTTTTCTTTTTTTAATGAACACATTGTTTTTATTTTGTTTTTACTCTGTTTTTATATATTTTTTTGAGTTTATTTTTTTCAAATAAGTCTCTCTTGTTTGATATAGCATGAATTTTATTCAAAAAATAAAATTAAAACAACAAATAAACCAACAAAAAAATGACATAGTTAGTATATTTAATAAAACAAAAAAACAACTATAGACGATCGAATAGCAATAGGATAAAAACTCACAAATATAGGTCTTGGAAAATTATAATTAAAATTTAGAATATAAAAAAATACAAACATGATATAAATACATGTGCTTACATGACTTAAGTAGAAGAACTGTACGTGCAAAATATTAAAAAATCGAAGGACCACACATGTAATCTCGCAAAAAATATCTATAATTTAAATTATGGGTGCTATGTGCACAAAATTTCCAATTCCTTTCCACGTGCACATATTCTTCATTAATATAATAGTCAATGTACCATGAGGATTACTCATTGCCATTTTTTTCTCAAGCGTTTTGTTAATCTTTTTTGCTCAAGAAGCTTTTTGTTAATCTTATGTCCTATTTTCTTACATGTAAAATTTTCAACTTTCCCTTATTTTTTTAAATCCAACAAAAAATACCTCAATTTCATAAATGCAACAATATTGAAAACCAGTTCACAAATGAAAACACGCTAAAATAATATTTCAGAAATGGCTTAATTTAACTACTTTTTGATTACACGTTGACCACTCTCCAGAAAATTTGACCAAATGCAAAACCAACACAAAACAAGAAGAATACCAATAAATACATACAAACTGAGCAAATTGGCCACGCACCATAAAATTGGTCACGTTTTAACCATGGCAAGGAGTAAAATACTAACAAATACGTATAAAACAAATACAAAAATAAGTACAAGACAAAAATTTAAGAGTACAAATTGAGTACAAGAAAAAATTATTTAAAAAACTATTTTTAATTTTTTTATTATTCGGTAAAATTATGAGTACAAAATGAACACAACACCAATAAATGCTTACAAAGAGAGTACAAAATATCTACGAGACAAAAACAAATTGAAAACATTTTCAAGTGGTTTCATTCAAATTTAATATTTAAAACTTTTTGTCATAATTAATAAGTTGAAATTATAAATTTAGGACTAATTTTATAATTTTCAAACTAAAAGGGACTAAAATATAATTTTCCATATTTAGGGCAGTAGCGACCCTAGCCACTGCCCCTTGTCAGTGCCACCACCATCGTGACTAGAGCAGCGGCGACATAACGAAGGAGTATTTTCGACCTTCTTTCTCTCTATCTCTCTTCCAATAATCGTGCCTCTCTCACTACTCTTCTTTGTGCCATCATGCGATCTCTCTCTCTCCTTATTGTGAATCATCGCGACACAGTCTTTGTCTTTCTCTCTCTTTGCAATGAATCTTTGTTGTGCGAGCTCTCTATCTCCTTGTCACGATTTGCCACCTCCTAGCTCTCTGTCTCCTCATCGTGAATCACTGTCATACGGTCTCTCTCCTTATTCATTAATTCTAGCAAAGCTTTCTCTCTGTGTCTCTTGTTGGTGACGTGCTACCGCTCTCTCTCTTTCTCTCTCTCGTTCGTCACTCACTAATGGATGAAGGAAGATGAATGAAGCCTAATTTAAGTTGGCTTATGTTTATGATAATTTTCCATTGTGTGATAATTAATTGTCCAATTATTGAGTTTTCCTTAATAATTGAGATGATCAACTTAAGTTGAGTAGACTTTAAAATTGAATCCAAACATTCATTATTTACTGTCTATAAAATTGAATGTACACTTAGTGTACATTTCAATTCAAAGTTTAATAAGAGACTATACTAATTTATTTTTGGTTGGACAATAACTATACGTGTATTGCTATGATTTCCTTATGTGCAACTATGTCTTAATTTTTGTCATGTTTATTTGTCATACTCATTGCTTGTAAAGTTGATTTATGTCGAGCCATACAGAGACTTATGTTGAGCTATATTAAGGTTGGACGGTAACAATCGTAAATCCTAGATTATGAAAATCTAGTGTGTACTCTAAGAGCAAGAAACTCTTGCAAATTGAACTTGGTTATGGCTAAATTAAAAAAGGAATAGAATTCTACTTAACACACTCTAGACTAAAATGTCTATGAGATGTGAAAGTAAGAAGATTCTACTACATTCATCATCTTGTTAGTGCAAAGAATGATGTAATCACTTGGCTATTTTACATCATCTTGTCTATGAGTGAGTGTTGCTGGTCATATTTTGATCAAGGACAATGTCCAAGCTGTTATCCACTTTTAGCCTAGAAGTTAAGAGCATATCAAGTGCACTTAACCAATGTTTGTCTTATACATACATTGTGAGGAATTTGATAACATCTTCTTCTACTGGATAAATCCCAATGCAAAAGGCAAGGAAAAGGTTTAGGAACCTAAGTTTTTAAGAAGTGAGAGATTAGACAGAATTTCACAGAATACCTTGAACATGAACAACTTCGACATTTTCCGAATAAAACGTTAACTTCCAAAGAAGCACTATATATGAGACGATGCACCTTTGAGGGTATGTTACTCAAACTCATGCAAATGAGAAAAGTTACCTTATTCAATGTTCTTGCTTGAATTTCATTGTTGGCTAACAGTTAATTCAACTTTAAAGATCCTCATAATGAAGTTTTGACATAAACTCACAGGATTCCAACTAGTTACAAGAAGGAACAAGTTGAGCATGCAAGGAACAACTCGAAAGTGGGAGTTTAAGGAATTGGCATGTGTGAACTAGCCTTGTGCAAAAGTCGAACCTTTTCTTGCATTAGATTTTGTCATGACCTTATTGAAGTTTGTCTTTAGTTTGTGTTCTAATAATAACAACATTTGTTAGGTCATGTTTGAGCGGAAACTACTTTGTCACTAATGAGTGGTTTCTTAGTTAAGGTAAAGAACCTAATTATTGGAAGACCTAGTTTTCGTTCTTGCTACTTCACATGGTCATAAGGGATTAGGTGAAGTTAATGCGTGCAATGCGAACACATTGGAAAAATCGAGTACATCGATTAGTTTAAGTAGGATTATTAAGCAATTATGTACATCTAAGTTTTCTAATTACGAGCATTGCATAGTGGGACACTAGAGATAAAAACATTTCAAAAGGCACTTAGAGCTGAATTCTCGTTACTATTAATCCTCTTTTGATGTTTGACAGCAAAAGAACGAGGGGCCAAGGTTAGGGAATACTACTTCATCACTCCTATATATATGAATGTGGAAGGTGCAATCATATCTATTTGATTCCTAATAAGTAAGAATGGTCAAGTTAGTTCTTACTAAGAATGGTCAAGTTAGTTCTTATTCCTTGCAAATTAATATGAGAATCAAATAAAGTTTTGGGGAATGACTAAGGTCTTGAACGTCTATAAGACAAGTCCAAAATTTTGTATGATGAAAGAGAAATGAACATAAGCTGTTTATTCCTACACTCCACCACAAAATCGCATAGCAAAAAGTAGAAATGAAAATCTCCTTAATATGATAGAACAATGATGGCGTGAACCACAATGTTCAAAATCCATATGCCCTCCAAATCCATTATTTATACATCTCAAAAGTTGTGATTGGTCTAGTACATGACCTAAACCACTTGGAACTAAGGGACGTATTGCCAATGTCCATGATGCCTTGGTTAATAATGACTAAGAGGCGTAAGGTGTTAGATATCTTGTTGTGTCAAAATGATACATTCCTCATGTGACAATGAGAAATGACATAGTAACGATTTATAAAAAGTCACATTCCAAATAAATATATTTCTTATCTTGGATAAAGTGAAAAAGATTTCACTTTCTCTGAGACTAAGGAAATAATTCCTTCAAGATCACTCCATCCGAGTGGGAGAATTATTGAGGAGGATGATGGAAAATGATGAGAAGAAAGTTGGGTAATGTAAATTACATCCTTGAGTTTAACAATCAAAAGAGATCGATCCGAGCAATTATTATCTCCAAAAAAGATACATCAATTAAGTCTTGGAGTGATTCAACTTCTATCTCATCTACGTGTGTATGTTCCTGATCCTAACTTTAGTAGGAGCAAGAATCCGTTTTTCAAGTAGGAGCAAGAATCCGTTTTTCAAGTAGGGGTAAGAAACCTAATTCTAATGAAAGTTTCTATATGGAGCTTGAACCCAGTGGGAGCATTTCGTAAATGTTTGAATCCTTGACACCATACACGCAACAGAAATAAAAATTTTTGTCATCAAACTCCACCAAGGATCCATGCAAATCGATAAAACCAATTAGGGAATATGTGTTTACCTCTTAGTTTCAGAACAAAAAGATGAGATGCTACTGGATGTACGTCACAGACATTGCAGGATGCAAACTCTCTCTACTGTTATCCACACGAACAAACTGCAAAGGTGTACTAGCATCGAATTTATGAGAAAACTCTCAAAATAATACCTTGCTATTTTTCTCTCCTTTTTGAAGTAATATGGACGACAATGAATATAGTTTTTGGGCTGTCATATGATGCATATTTATAGGCTTCAATAAACCCTAGTCCTAGTCTTACTACGAGATCCAATTCTTGCCCTACAAGAACTCCTTTATCCTAATCTAACTAGAATAAACTACTTCAATATTTATTCATTAATAAATATATTAATTTTGGCCCCATTTTATTTCACAAATAAAATATAAATTTGGCCCTATTATTTATTTCATAAATAAATACTAATTGCCTAGTTGACCAAATCAAATTCCTTCTTATGTTGACTAGGTCAAACAAACTACTTTGACTAGGTCAAACAAATTTTAATTTGTTTTAAAACCATTTTAAGACAAATTATTTCATCATACATTTTAAAATAACTAACCAACTAATTATATTTAAAATGTTCGCATAAAATAATAGTAAGATACATCATAAAATATATAGGACAGTTCATTCTAATATGTGACACTGTAGGTCCGCTCAATATTTGCAGTAGGCTCACAAGTCATAAGCGAGCTCTAGCAAGTCATTATGACTATCTAACTTGAACGAATTTGATGACTTGACAAAACCTAATACACAGTTTGATATTTAGTCCTTTTGTCACACGATATCTCGATTAAGCATAAAGCATGCATCAAGTCATCTTTATTAAGCTTAATCAAACATTTCTTGATACCCAAGTAGATTGACTAAAAACAAATGATATTGATAACCCTTATCAATCTCATTTGAGCACGTCCATGTATTTCATCAATCCTACTTGTCAAGTGGCCAAAAGATATCTCACTCAAGTAAGAGCGAGACAAATTTCTTCATTGTCACTCACATTCCTCCACATGATTTATTATATGTCCAATTATAGCTTGTATTACCATCCTGTTACGAACGATGTTGAACTATATCAAAACATAAAGCTCTTCATGTAGGAATCCATGGTGAATTCAGGTCGAATGAGTCAAATATCACTACTGCAATGAGAAGTAATGATGATATGTTCCATGTAGTATTTGTCATAGCGGGTCAGTTCAATATCATGTTCCTAAAATATATCTATGTTTTGAGTAACATCCCATTTCCATGACCAATAAAACGTGATCATCTCTCAGAGTGTATACTAGTCTTGACTCATTATCATTCCCATGACAATGAACAGCGAAGGACAATTTAGAATAGCATTCTTTTATATTAAGATTTTACTATCAAATCACGCACTTGATGACATAAGACAAAATAAATATTCATGGATACTTTTATCAAGTTATTGCATTATAAAACAACAAGATAATCTATATGCCAAAAATAAATGCCTCATATTTATTAAATAATAATATCAATAACAATGCATATATGATTGGGTTATGGCATATCACTAACAGTAAATGCATAGACCTAAAAGGGATAAAATCTTAATATGACATTTTTTAACCGAATGAATTGATCATGGACCTTTTAATAACCTCACAAGTCAAGAATGAACATACGAGGATGTTAAAGGTTCACTCATCCCAATAAAACTTGTATGGATTAAAGCGATGGAAGTGTAAATGACATTTGAGATCAAATCATAATCTAAAATTGGTTAATCAACCCAAATGATGAACACCCATTAGAGATAAGTTGATACATTAGTGATAGATCAAGTAAGACATCGATAATCGCAAAATAATATTTACTCAACAAGATTGGAAAGACCACCTTGTTGAAGGGGCTTATGTGGTCTAACTTGAAGATTTCATTGTCCAAGGTAAGTTCTTAAACAATTCTATGAGAGAATGGTATATTCATGTATGTTATGATAATGTCGAGGTGAATCTTTTCATTCTTACCTTATGTGAACATCACACTTGTAACTAGAAATAGCCCAGCATACTTGAATGACTCGAAAGATGGTCCAGATCTAACTTTAAGATTACTAATATGGGTTACCTTAGAGTCAAACTCCAAGAAATCATTCGAGCGAGTTGTTGTCCCTATCTAAGAAGGATGTATCAAAAAAGTCCTTGAATGCTTCAAAATGCAGAAATGTAACCCATAAATACCACAATACTGAGGAAAAGTCTCTTAGTAAGTGCATGTGCCTATGAACGATATGAAAGGAAGAATGTGTAAGGAATTTTCTCCATACAAATGTCATGTGGATGTCCTTTATAGTTTAATATACATTTGTTGATGTACAATATCATGACTTATAGTATACAAGTTTATGCTTAGGTGTGAACAATGCCTAGAGCTTACTCTACTGTCAAGATAGCTAGCAAATATTGATCCAACACATAAGGATGATGTTGGAAAGCAGTGAATGAGATACTTGGATGCTTTAGAGGCACTACAAGACACTGTGTTATCACAAATATATACAATAAAATGATGCACAATTGCTAGTTGGACAGGTGATGTGGACGAGAGGAAATTCCATATCTGGTTATGTGTTCTTGCTTGGCAGAGATGTCATTCCACGTAACAGTAAAGAACACATAAGTGTGTAGCAAGAGAAATTGAGATCATAGCTCTATTATCTGTAGTGCAAAAGGAAGGTTGGCTATACAGTAGTATGATCCACTTAGCAGTAACTTCCTAAAAGACCTACGATAGTCCACAGAGACATTCAACTTTGAATTCTTAAGGATCGAGAAGATTTATTATGAGACTAAGCAAATCGGGATCAAATATCATTTTGTGAAAGACTTGGTTGCACAAGGACAAGTGAATTTTGAGTACAAGTTTCACAAGGAGAAGTGAACTTGGAAGTGTAAGTCTATGCAAGACATGATCATAAAATCTGTTAGTAAAAGCCTGATATAAGGAATAAGTTCCTTGAGACCTGGATGGCACACGAAATGATCATTGTGGACAATACATGATGTTTAATAAGATCATCGTGGACAATACATTAGCACAAATGTTGAGAGTTGACATTTGTTGTAATGTTGAGTATGAAAAGCATGTTGGATAGATAAGTAAGCCACTCACGTAGGTGTTTACCTTAGTCTTGTGGTATGTGGGGCAAAGACTAAGATGATATTGATTTTGAATGTGGAGAGAAATTTAGAGTGCTTTCATAATCAAGAGGCTATTTTACATTTTATAGTTGTGATTACATTGTAAAAAGGTAAGAAAAGTCATATGGAAAAAGATGTACACCATATGATAAACTCCTATGACTATCATTAAATGATCAAATGCTAAAATAGAGATCCTTTTAGCATATCTTGCCTTAAAACCAGAAGTAATCTTGTTAAGGTGTGGATTAAGGTTAGATGACGAGATGCATCATAACCGAAGCTTCTGTATGATGTTGACAATATTGTATAAACATGATTTCCCCCAAGGGAAGGAAAGAACACCACAACACATGATTATACTATGTGTGCTATATGCTACCATAAGGATGGAAAAGGATATAAAACAAATGATCTCACTTTTTCTAGTATGAGACCCCACCGTGATCATATGGTTCTCGGTACTACCTACCCTTAGAACCCTTAACACATTCAAAACGTGTAGTTAAGTTTGGCTACTTTAGCTTGGCATTAATAGTCATGATTGATTCGGCCAAGCGTGTTATGATGGGCAAGAAAACTTGTCATGTGGGTTGTTTGGTGTACGAGGGGAAGTTCGTCTCTAGACGCATTTGCACTAGTTTCATAAGTTTGTTGAACCGACTCTTATGTAATGTGTCACCCCATGTGTGAACTTTGAGTAAAGCTTTCGTGAGATCGAGAAGTTTAAAAGTAACGATTGTATGGTTATGAACTAGGGGAAGGATATGTTCTAGCAGATTGTACTACTCTTGCATACACTTTGGCATAATGGAGATGTTCTACGATAAATGCCTTCTATCAACATTTAAATATGAGCAATTATATATCTCTAACAGGTGTATAGTAAATACCCTCTCATTGTATGTTGGTCTTATGGTCTATTTGCCTGTATGACACGAGTTCTTCATTATGATTGATAGTAGTTCTATCATAATCCATGACAAGTTATGGTTTTGTCATGTGCAAGTGAGAGATGTTGAAAAAAATGGTCTACTTATGACGGGTCAACCAAACCAATCGGTTAAGGTGTAAACCAAAACTGTGGACCGAGACCAATTAGCAAACCTAATTGAGTAAGTTTGGAAGAGTGGACTTCCTATCTGTGTAGGAGAGACCAAGTGACTTAACTATATAAAGTGCTACTTAAACCCAAATAGGTTTAATCCATTGGAGACACTTTCCAAAAACACTACAAACACAAGAAAACCTCTCTACAAAGAGAGAAGCCGAAGACCTGCATCAATAGTAGGAGAAGAAATCGTTCTTCTTTTGTCCCACCAAATCCTGCACCGATCGACATATGGCATCTAAATTGCGAACTAGTCGAGCACTGTCATCGTCAATACGATCGTGGTTTGCTCTCTAGACTCGCACACAATCCAATCATGTCCTTGCTATCTTATTGTCCATTTCTGCTACTATCGAGGTTAGAAACTCAAACCGCCTTTTTACCATTAGTAGGTTAAATTGGGTCACCATCCTTCAGTTCAAAATAGTCTAAACCCTATCTCAAAAAATCTAAACTCCCATCTTGAAATTATTGAACAAACTCATAAACTACCCATCATTGCCCAAATGTTTTTTAAATTCCTCTTACTTCATTTTTTTCTTTAATTTATATTTTTAATTGACCAATTTTTTTACTAATTGATTCTTTAATGAAATTTGAGTTTATAAAATATTATAATGTTATAAAATTTATTTTATGATATAAACATTTATTTTTGATTATATAGTTAAGAGGCCATTTGGTTTAAAAGTGTTGGAAAACTAGGTCCACCATGACATTATTGGGTGGAACCCGAATCCATAAGTTATTAGGTTAACTGAAGAATTGGACTTCTCAATTGGGCCAGACAAGCCTAATTAAAGCAACCGTAATATGAAGCCTAATTAGAAGAAGGATCTAAAATTTATGTGGTGGGACATAAATTAATAAGAGAAAGAAAGAAGGATAAGAGTGAAAAGAAATAAAAAAAATAAATATATAAGAAGGAGAAAAAGGCAAGAAAAGAAGTAGTTCTTTCATTTTCACCCTTCTCTCCAAAACGTCTCTCTCACTCATTTTTCATGTTCTTAAAAAGAGAAGAAGGAAGGAAGTTGAGTCTTCCTAATCAATCCCGGTCCTAAGCAGATGTTCTTAAACTGAATTCAATCGGTTGTTCTCGTCTCTGTGGAGCACGTAATTCAACTATTAAGGCTTGCATTGGTCTTATAATTCTAATGTTCTTGTTGTATCAAGAGGTAAGATCTTGATCCTTAAATGTTTCTGGTATTTATATTGTTTTTCAGTATACTTTCTGTATGCTTTCATTGGTATCATAGCACTAGGATGATTTTCTATATATTTTTGTTGAAAATCTGTATGCCTCTGTGTTTGTTTCATACTTAGGAGTTGTTATGTAAGTTTTAGCATTCAACATCTTGTTGTTTTGGTTGACTTTTGTGTTGGACAGTGTAAACTCAAAATTTAAAAGTGTGAATTTCAAAACACCAAGTGTACCAGTAGACTTAAGAGGCTCAATTACATACCCTGTCCAAATTTTGTTGAAAAATACCATCGGGAACATCATTAAATCCAACCAAATTCGATCTGGTTTGGTTTGTGATGTGGAAATTTCTGATTCGGTAAAAACCCACATGGACCAATCAGATCACAAAACTTGGCATAGTTGAATTGACTTTGAATTTGACAATATGGACGAATTAGTGGCGGACATGTGGCAGGCAACTAGATATCCACGTCAGCCACAACGTCCACTTACAATGCATCGCGTGGCAGTTCATGCCACATTGGCAAACACGTCAACAACCACGTCATTGAAACATGGCTGGGCTGACTGTTCAATAGGTGCATATGGGCCAACCAGGTATCGCCATGTGACATACGAGCCACATCATCATCGCTATGTCACCAACACATGGCAAGCTGAATGGCGTCGATGTGCAATATGGACTAATCAGGTGGTGACACATGGCCACTTCTCCCACGTGGCAGTGCCACATCATTAGCCATGTGTACATGCCACGTCAGACTCGACTGCCACATCAATGAATGAGTGTATGGCACATGGCTCTTTTCGGACATTGACACGTTGCAGAGAACGAATGCTTGGCGCATGAGAGCGCATGGTGGCACGTGAACCACACACACCCTAATACGGAGGCTTGTGCCTGAGCGTGAGGCATTTTTCGACGTCGAAATTTTCCAAATTTTACAAAAATATGGTTTACATTTTTGTGGATTTTTTTGATAATTTTTGGAATTTTTTTGAAATCAAGAACCAATTTTTCTTGAATTATTTGGTAATATAATATGTAAATTACGTATTTTCTGTTTGAATTCAAATCTAAAAAAAATTGTTTTATTCATGTATATTATTTTATATTTTATACGTATTGTTCTGGCTACATTTATTGATTGTATGTTCAATCAATATGGTACATCAGTTGT